>PKMM01020352.1:218133-259070 GCA_002933915.1 Eutrema heterophyllum
AAGGAGGGAAAATATGGAGGGAACTCCTTGGCTTCGGATTTGAATTTGAATTCTCGCCAAGTGATCCCGCGGAATTCTCTTTCGGAAACGGACCGTTAACGGTGTATGCCGGTTGCCTCATTAAAACCCCTTTACGGAAAACCCACTTGGGACAAAACCGTAAACAGGAAAAAGAGTACAACGCAACTTACACAACGGCCGATCCTCAAGAAGAACTCGAAGATAATGCGGTAAGGATCGGGTGCGTCAGTTGATCCTCCTTGATCCAGATATCGCCAAGTAAGTTCCGGACCGTTGCTGCTAGCTTCCGTGCCTTAGATCGGGTGATGGCACCTTCCGGGATGAGCAATGCGTCGTCTTGAGCTGCCTCCGAAGTCTTCGTGTCCGGAATCATATCAGGAAGAATGCTTCGGTCGGTATTGGCCCCTATCATGATGCCGAGTGAAACGTACCACATGGGACCCAATCGGTACGGGGCATGAAGGAAGTTAACGCCGGTTGGAATCTGGCCAGTACGCTGGGGCGCTACTGGTTGCTGTGCTTGTGCCGTTCGGGTGGTGCCGCGTGAAGGTCGATCGGTACGGGACGCGAACGAAGAGGCATGCCGAAGGGCTTTTGGTCGGCATAGGGATGGATTTGGGCCGGTACTGATCTCTGCCCGAGTACCGACCGAGCGATACTGGCTGGACGCCGGGCGGTACGGTGGCCTAGAAACCTCCGTTTTCTTCTATCTTCTTTTTCAAGCCCATGGCCGAATGTGCTCAATTCCAAGGTCTTCCAATCACTCCCAAGATGGCTCCAAGTACCTAGAAAACACTTTAACTTATGCAAGACTCACTAGGACTTAATGCAAACACCCTAGACTCTAATTAAGACTAAAAACACTAAGGAAATCTATGATATTGCATGCATGTGACTCCTAGAACAAGTGAGTTGTGAGAATATCAACTCCCCCAAACTTATTCATTTGCTTGCCCTCAAGCAAACAAGTAAGAACAAGATCAAAGAGAGAGTTAAATGTGGGAGCTCAAATCCACAAGTATTATCAAAAGAATTCAAACCCAATGTCCAAGTTGCAAATTTTAAGATGCGATCAAACAAGTCTACTCAAAAAGAGCTAACCATAACTTCTAGGCTCAAAAATTTGGAGAATCAAGATGCTCAAGGAAACCCCCTCTCTAGTAAACCCATGGAGGAACTCAAAGGTAAAATCGATGAAAGCCCAAGTGAGTATTTCAAAGTTGTCTTCTCGGATGAAGAGAGTAAAGAGGCTTTAAGAGAGGTTGAGAGAGTTCTCCATGGCTCCAAGGACGAAGTTCATGTTGAGGAAGTGGCGTTTGTGGGTAGTTATGAGATGATGAATGTGTCTTCACCCCCAAAAGGTTGCAAAAAGAAGAAAGGCCCTCATGAGGCAAACATTTTGGGTTATGGTAATGATGAAGAAGCCCTTGCATTGTATGGTGATAGCTTGGAATCTCTTTTCCACACTAAAATGGAGAATGAGATAGTTACTAGTGAGGGTCATAAGAAGGCAAGGACCAAGGCCAAGGGGATACATGGACCACGTAAGCTTGATGTGTCTAAGCCCGAGCCAAGTGATTCCTCTACCGTGACTCTCACCCCATGGAAACATGAAGGAGGAGTGATTGAGTATAAAGTCAAGTGTAGAGGACGTTCCAAGCCTTGGTTGCCAAGGCCCAAACACTTTTCAAGACGAAGCTCAAGGATAAAGGAGAAGCCGGCCTCCAAAGCATGATGGGCAAAGTTCTTAGGCTTGATCTCAAGGATCCTCCTTGGAGTGTCAACACTCCACCGCCCGCCTAAAAGGGTAACCCAAGTCAAACTTAGTGACTTTAAACAAAGTGCTCTTGGAAGACACCCCAAGCTTATCTTTGTACATACTTCCTTTTTATGCTTTTATATATTTTCTCGTTCTTTTTGATGGGCTTTCTTAGTGTGAATAGGCTCTTGATGGTCTAGTGGTCATGGACTTAAAGACAAAGGTGTGTGGAACTCAAGTGGTGAGTATGGCCTCCCTTGATCTCTCTCGTCATCTCCAAATCTCCAAGGTACACTCCAAACTTTGTAAATAACATTTAGAATCTTGTCTTTTTCTTTGTCATGCATTGTTTAGCTCTCTCTTAAGCTTTTATTACACAAGGGACTGTGTAATTTAAGTTTGGGTTAGGGTTTGTGTGTTATCTAACATTGTTTTTGGTATTCTTATTTTGAATTTTGCATCTTGAGTCTCATGCATATCATGCATTTTCACGAATTTTGAAAAAAAAAAAAAATTTTGAAAATTTTGCATTCATATAAGTCATCTAGTTGCATCTCATATTAAGATTGAGTCTAGAGTTCATATAGGATTTGCATTCATATGCATTTGGAGCAATGATGAATTTGTCCATGAACAATATCATCTTGGGATCATTGGTTCAAGACCCTAGTTAGTAGATGTTTGATGCACTTAAACAAACTCGAAATCAAAGACGAACCCTTCATGGATCTCATGTCTTGTTTGTTTAAGTCTTGGTTGAAGCATGCATCGAATTGATCCCAACCCTATTAACTTGAACCTTAATATTGACTTGTAATTATCATGCATTGTATATTGAAAGATAGACTCATGGATCACCATACACATATTTGGGTCATTCTTTTTCCCCTCTACCAATCTTGATGGCCCAAATAGCCATATCCCATTTTTGGAATGGTTCACCCCACCTTAGCCTTAACCTCCTTTCAAGCCTATATTATTTGTGAGCGTTGTGAGGCCCTATTTGAATGAACTTGATAAAAAGTGTTGGGTTTAAGGCGACAATGATAGGCTTGCATGTAGAAATAGTTCCAACATCAAGGAGCTAGGCTAGATAGGTGGGGATCTTGGGGAGTTATTGATAAATGGAAAAGAATGAGAAGGAAAAGTTTGGGGGAAGAAACAAGGGGAAGCAAAAGCTTGAAATGGTTGGCAAAAGAAAGTATTCATAGCTCTAAGTGTTAAAATATGTGGTCTCTAAGTATAAAGAATAAAAAGAAGCCAAGAATGGCTAAGGCATCCAAAGGATGAAGGAATGGAGACTAAATGCAAAGACAAATGAAGAGCTAAAGGAAAGAAAAGAGATAAGGAGCCAATCCATTTGATGATCAAAGGAGAAGAAGAATCCCCTTAAGTGCTTAAGGAAAGAAATGGTGGAAGGATGTGGTTTGAAGAAGGCAAAAAGCCTTGGAAAAAGGGTAGTCTACGAGTGATGCTTAGTGTGCGTCAATGTAGGGTTGAAATCATAAGGGGCATTGGGTAGATGTAAGTCTATTCTTGTAAGCATCGATTGCCTTTTGTAGTGCCGTAAAATACCGGATTGGAAACTTGTGATTAATAACAATGATTATAACGATATAATAGAAACGAATTATGAAAGACAACATTCGAGACAGAGCTATTCCATGATAAGATGGAGACACGGAGTCGAGATATGATCTCTTTCCTTAATTCAATAAATCCCCCGTAGTGATACGAAACTGTAGGATTTTTGAATCCCAGGATACAACCGTGGCGAGACCGTTTCACACTCACTTGAAAGCGGAATCTACGAACTATATAGTACGATATATATTCTCGACGTAAACTACTTACGATCAAAGACAGAAAGACGAGGGAGAGAGAGATTGTTCTTGTTGAACAAATGATATTCGGTGTTGGTGTCTTTTGAAATGAAGAGAAGAAGGCCGTTTATATAGGCGAGGAGGAGAGCGTCGATGACGCACCGAACACCGGTGGCACCGTAAGGTGGCATGCAAGGTGGCGTTGATGACACATGCCATGACGCACCGCCGCGCAAGGTGGCGTTTGATGACGCATGCCATGATGTTTTATGCAGACCGGTGGCACCGTAAGTAGCGCGCAAGGTGGCACCGCAAGAGGCACGCAAGGTGGCACCGCAAGAGGCACGCAAGGTGGCACCGTAAGCATAACGCAAGGTGGCGCCGCAAGGTGTCGCGCAAAGAGAGTTATATCGACATATGGCCGACATAAGAGATAATAAGATTTGTTTTCCGTATCAGTGGTAAACCGATCTACGGAAAAAATTTCTTAGTTACGCGGGATTAAACGTTCAGTTTTGAGACAAAACGTTTGTAAAAATTTGTCCCAAAAAGGACTTCTTATTGGGCCGGTGGCCCTGTCCACAAGACCACAAGCCCAGAGCCCGAGCCCGAGCCCGGCTAGGCTAGGCGGCGGCGGCGCGCGTAGGGGTCCCCATCCTCTCTTTAACACACCAAGGGTGTTAGCCTTTTTAACAAAGACATTGATTCCTCCATATTTATACATGTGTGTTTTTCCCAATGTTTCCAATGTGGGACAAAATGCACACACACTTCATTTCCTTTGCCATCACTTTGATGGGCTATTTCATTCACTTCTTCTATTTTAATTAAGCCCATTTGGCCTAATTAAAATTGTTCCAACACCTTTCACCCTTAGCATTTTGTTAAAGTTCATTCGTTCATTGAGAGATCCCTTGCTATGGAGAACCCGCATCATTGAGATCATTCTTATCTCAAAAACCTATTCCCTTAGCCAAATGAGTCTATTTGATCTATACTATGCATGATTCACCATTGTGTTTAACAAATGTCAAAGGGTTGGAAGATAGGATTTTATATGGAGATCAAGGCTTATACACTTTTCATTGTGCAATATGAATGGCTACATCTTTTTGAGTAAGGGTTGTCTTTTGATGCATCTCACATCTATTAACTAGGACCTTGAATGAATCTCTCTTGATGATATTTTTGGACTCTAGCCCTCTATGCATCTTCATTGCTCTCTCTCTCTCATTTTCTTGTTTGTTTGCTTGGGGACAAGCAAATGAATAAGTTTGGGGGAGTTGATATTCCTATAATTGACCTCTTTTAGCATACATTTCACTTAGAGTTTTGTGTCATTTACATGCATAATCATGGTTTTGTCTTGCATTTAGGTCTCATTTAGAGATTAGGACATTTACATTGGGTCCAGTGAGTTCTTGCATGTTTTGGAGTACTTTCTAGGTGTTTGGAGACAATAGATGATGTTTGGAGTTATGGAGCATAAGAGAAGGAAGGGGTCATCCAAACCTTCCAAAAGAACCTGCCGAAAGAAGGCTCTCTGATCTGATTTAGCTTCGGAGGTGTTCATGAAAGTTGTATAAGAATGAGTTATCTTTCTACCGGATTTTGAATCAAGTCATTCTGACGAGTGGTTTGGAAGATATGGCCAATTTTCTAAGGAGTCTCCGTCTGGCCGCCGAAAAGAAGAATGGACTTTCCAGAAGACTGTACCGACCCGTTCTAGGTCGGTATGCTGGATCGCTATCAGCACAGGAGGAAACACCGACCCAGATCAGCTCGGCATGAAGGCACATGAAGATTAGTACCGACCTGTTCTGGAGTGGTACTACGGCTCGGTACTAATCTCTCCAAGACCAGTTTGATCCAGACCAGACGTGCCTGAAAGACCTGACTAAAAGAAGGGTTTCCATTCCGAATTAGCCTCGAACGTATTTATGGAAGTTGTAGAGGAATGAGTTAGATTGCCAGAGGAGTTGGAATCAGGTCATTCGGACATGTATTCCAGGAGATATCGCGATTTTACCAAAGGTGTATCCGTCTGGCCGCGAGACCAACGCCGACCAGCATTGGATCGACACAAGAAAGTCCAGTACCGACCTGTTCTGGAGCGGTACACCTTGCTCGGTACTGAGGAAGAGAGTAGTACCAACCCAGCTTCACTCCCCATACCGATCCAGAATGGATCGGTACAAAACCCAATACGTCATCATCGAAGCCAGCAGAAGTGACTGAAAGATCAGGCCAAACGAAGAACTTGCGTTCCGATTTAGCTTTTGACGTCTTCTTAGACGTTGTAGATAATTGAGTTGGCTGTCTACTGGATGTGGTTTTCAGTCATTCGGAGCAGTGGTTCGAAAGATACATCAGATTTAGCGGGGACGTGTCCGTCTGGCGCCCAAAGGAGTGATGTTTAGAGACTTGCGCCGATCCACTGTACCGACCCAGGACAGGTCGGTACAGACTTCCAGAATCAGCCAAAAACCACTTTTAACCAGGTCAAGACCCGGTTTGTCCCGGGTTGACCCGGTTCGCCCACCTTACTTTAAATAGTCCAAAAACCTAATTTTCATGATCTAAGCTTTATTTTCTCTCTTTCTCCTTGCACAAAAACGTGGTCACCTTGATTTCTCTTAGGATTTAGATGATTTTGTAAGAGATATCTTGATTTGAATGAGAGTTTAAGTCATATCTTCTTTCTTAATCATTTTTTACTCATTAATTATGGGATTTAACATGTTCTTCACAGAATTTGTTGGGTTCACCATGGTTAGTGAGTAGAAACTCTTTGGATCATTGGGTTTGGTAGATTTTGGGGATTTCTTGGTTAGTCTTTGATGTCTAGGGCTTAATTAACATGTTTCCTCTCTTATTTGATGATTTTAATGCTAGATTAGGCTTGAGAAAGATGATCTAGAACTAAAGGCATTTCATGCACGCCAAGTATTTGATGAAATGCCTAGTATAGTTGAATAAGAGGATTTTCATACTTAGCTCATGAGAGTGATTGCCTAAGGTGATTATTAGCTATTAGAACTTGAATTTAATGTTTGCTAATTACTTAATCACAAATGAGAGTTTGTTCTTGATTAGGTAATTCGTGAAATGATTAGTGCTAAGAGATTAGATTAATTTTGATTAGTGTTCTAGGCTTAAGGAAATGAACTTGTGTGATTAATTTGACATCATTGATTAACTTGGATTCCCCCAAATCAATTAGATTAATCTTGATTAGTGTTCTAGGCTTAAGAAAATGAACTTGTGTGATTAATTTGACATCATTGATTAGCTTGGATTCCCCCAAATCAATTACCTTACCTAAAGATCCCTCTTTTAATCATTGTTAATCTTGTTTAGTGATTGTGTTTTGTTTATTGCTTTCAATTACATTAGGTTGCTAGAATTAAAACCAAAACCGCTTGATTTGCCTAGCTTATATAGTTTCTTGCATTCCTAGTGTGTTAACCTCACACCTCCTTGGTTCGATACCTCTTATGCTACAATAGCATTTAGAGAATTGATTCTATAGATACATAAATATCTTGTATCAGTTTCAAACCAAGAGCCATCAATTCCAACTCGTCGAGAGCCACCGTTCCAAACTTAACCTTGGGAAAGAACATGTGAGCCAACACCTTGTGCGCGTATCTAATTGCCGGGTTGCGGATGTGAGAGGTCTTGTTTGCACCCGGATGGTAATACCCGTGGCCAATGGTGTCCCATAGGTGTTTAAGCTCCTTTCCGGGGTAATGAAAGTACGGTCCACCTTGGGTTCCCTCTTCCTTGAAGCCAAAGACTTGGCAAACTTCATGGAAGTTCATTCTATAGGTTTGGCGATTCACCGTGAACTCAAGGACTCCAAACCCAGTTTGTGGATTTGCTTTCTTGTCGAATTCTTCATAGAAAGCTACCCGTAGAGTTGAAAGGAATTGACATGTGAGAACTTGGTGAGCTTGTTCCTTCATGTGCAAAAATTTTCCAAGTCCCATATTGTTGAAAATGGTTGCCACATCTTCGAGTATCCCCATCTTTTCTAACACAACGGTATCCACAAACCGTCCTTGCTCAAAATCCATGGTCATGAGCTTCTCGAAGCACTCTTCCACGGTTGGGGGTTCCGTCATTTTAACCTCTTCTTCTTCATCCCTAGCTATGCCTTTTTTCTTTCCATGGCCGTGGCGCTTTTCTTCGTGTTTTTAGCCGTGAGGCTCTTCTTTGTTTCCTTGCCGTAGGTTTTTTCGTTGTGGCGACTTGCTTGTCTTTGGCTTTTGAGTTCTTTGCAACAACCGTTTTCTTGGCGTTGGAGCTCGACGCAATGACTATCTCCTTGTCTTTGGAGTGAGCTTCATTCGGTACAGCCTTTTATTTCCCCATAGTCTCTACATTTTCTCAAAGAAACCGTAAGTTTCAAGAAAGCATGACTCAATTCGATGAAGTTTAAGAATGAGCATCGAAAATGAGATAAGTTCCATGAGAAAAAACCAATTTAATCCAACAAAAATAATCCATTAGACCCAAGTGTCAAAGATGCTAGCTTTAAAGCTCTTAAAGTCAAGAACACAAATTCCAAAATTCCTCTAGCAAATGCATAATTTGGTTCAAGAATCTATCAACTAAATCATTCTCTAGCAAATCCCAACTCCAAAATCAATTTAAATGCATTTCTCAAACCAAGACATGAATTTATCTCTAAGAACCAAGCTTGCGATTTTCCATGAAAGAGATGAGATTTGACAAATTTACCTTGGGATTTGATGGAAGAGTGATGAAATTGATTCTATATTCACAAAATTAGATGTAGCAACTTAAATCACCAAATATGAGCAAGAAATGAGAGAGCTATGGAGAAAGCAAGAACAAGGGGAAAGAGAGAGAGAGGTCACGATCTTTTTTCTTAGCCAAAGGGAAGAAGACAAACGCGGCGGGTCGGGTCGGGCGTGGCTGGGTCGATACGGCGGGCGGACCAGCGGTCCATAGATCTACTTTGACCAGTTTGACCAAATTCAAACTTGGTCAAAGGCGCCTTGGTTTTGAAATTCGTTGACCGCGCCGGATTCTTCTTCATGCCGCACGGCTTTGGGGCGGCATCCTCGTCCGGCACATGATTCTTCCGCGTACCGGTCAGACAATGCCGTTCGGGTGGAGGTCGGCATTCCTTCATGTGTGCATACCGAACTATCGGTACCGATCTAAGGCCAACCGGTACTCTTCCCTTGCCTTCGTACCGACCGTGATCCGTCCGGCACGGCGAACCGGTACTCTCCCCTCCTTTATACCGAACGATCAGTACCGACTAGAACTGGATCGGTGTGCTTCCCTCCTTTCGCGTTCCGACCGTACTCCCATCGGTATTGAGGACTCGGATCCATACCGGCTGGACTATACCGGCCAGCAGTCGGTCGGTACGGTTGAGGGGAGTGCGCAATTTCACTTCTTATCTCTCATGCTTGTTGACTATGCCTTCCAAAACCATCAAAACCCTTCAAACACTCAACAAAAAGATTAAAAAGAACTAGAGAAGATTGAAAAAGAGGAAAAAAAAAGTATATACACGGATAAACATGGGAGTGTCTCCCAAGTGCACTTTGTTTAACGTCACTAAGTTCGACGTTTGTTACCCTTTTTAGGCTTGAGGAGCCTCATTGAGTGGGAGTGAAACTCCTTCCTCAATGGTTTTGTTGGCTAGATACGGTTTGAGTCTTTGACCGTTGGCAATAAACTCTTCCCCGTTCTTGTTCACAAGCACAATGGCCCCGTATGGTCTCACTTCTTTGATCACGAAAGGCCCGGACCATCTCGACCCTAGCTTCCCGGCAAACAACTTGAGCCTCGAGTTATAGAGCAACACTTTATTCCCTTCCTTGAAGTCTTTGTGCATAATCCTCTTGTCATGAAAGGCTTTGGTTCGCTCCTTGTAGATTTTGGAGCTCTTATAAGCTTCAAGCCGGGTCTCATCGAGTTCTTGCAATTGAATCAAACGCCTTTCTTGAGCCGTCTTAAGATCGAAGTTGAGAAGCTTCACGGCCCATAACGCCTTTTACTCGAGCTCCACCGGTAAATGACAAGATTTCCCATATAGAAGATTGAAAGGAGTGGTTCCAATGGGAGTCTTGAAAGCCGTCCTATAATCCCATAGAGCATCATCGAGCTTCTTCGCCCAATCTTTCCTTGAACTCCCCACGGTCTTCTCTAAGATCGCTTTGATTTGGCGGTTAGAGACTTCAACTTGCCCACTTGTTTGGGGGTGATAAGGTGTAGCCACCTTGTGCTTGACTCCATGCTTCCTAAGCAAGCTCTCAAACACATTGTTGATGAAGTGGGAACCACCATCACTTATCACTACCCGTGGGACTCCAAAGCGAGGGAAGATTATCGACTTGAACAGCTTGAGAACCACCTTTGCATCATTTATAGGGCTTGCAATTGCTTCAACCCACTTAGAGACGTAATCCACCGCTACTAATATGTATTGATTCCCATAAGATGAAGGGAATGGTCCCATGAAATCAATTCCCCAAACATAAAAAATTTCGACTTCAAGAATCGGATTTTGTGGCATCTCGTCTCTTCTACTTATATTGCCCTTTCTTTGACACACATCACATCTAGATACAAACTCTTGAGCGTCCTTGAACATAGTTGGCCACCATAATCCCGCTTGTAGAACTTTAGCGACCGTCTTGAACGAAACAAAGTGACCTCCATATGATGAACCGTGACAATGCATCAAGATACCATCAACTTCTTCCTCGGGAATGCATGTCCTATAGAGCTTGTCTTTGCAAAGGGTATACAAGTATGGCTCATCCCAATAGAAACAAGTTATGTCTATAAAGAACTTCTTCTTTTGATAACCATCCAACCTTGGTGGTTCTTTCCCGTAAGCTAAGTAGTTGGCATAATCCGCGTACCATGGTAGATCTCTCATCCTCCAAGCCCTTGGCTTCCTCGAGAACTCTCACCGCCTCTATTCCTTTCTTCAAAACGCCAACCAACATGAGATGGTCTTCGGGAAGAGAGTCATCTATATGGATAAGGTCATCAATGCGCATCCTTGATAAGTGATCCGCCACTCCATTCTCAATACCATTCTTGTCAACAATCTCCATGTCAAACTCTTGGAGAAGCAAGATCCACCTTAGAAGTCTTGGTTTGGTGTCCTTCTTGGCATAGATGTGCCTTAGCGCGGCATGATCCGTGTAGACAATGATCTTGGAGCCAACCACATGTGACCTAAACTTCTCGATAGCAAACACAACCGCAAGTAGCTCCTTCTCCGTGGTAGCATACCTCCCTTGTGTCTCATCAAGTGTCCTACTGGCATAGTAGATCACATGTAGCTTCTTATCTTTTTTTCGCCCAAGAACCGCTCCAACCGCGTAGTCACTCGCATCACACATAATCTCAAAAGGCAAATCCCAATTCGGAGCTTGGACTATCGGTGCACTCACAAGAGCCTTTTTTATTTCCAAAAACGCCTCAAGGCATTCTTCATTGAATTTGAATTCCACTTCCTTGCAAAGGAGCCGTGTGAGAGGTCTTGCTATCTTGGAGAAATCTTTGATGAACCGACGGTAGAAATCCGCATGTCCCAAAAAGCTTCTAACACCCGTGACCGAATTTGGAGGCTCTAGACTCATCATCACCTCAATCTTCGCTTTGTCAACCTTAATCCCTTTCTCGGAGATCTTGTGTCCAAGTACTATGCCTTCCCGCACCATAAAATGACACTTCTCCCATACTTCCTCACCACAAAATAATCGGAAGATTTGAGCTTTGTTGCACGCATCCTCCAGGTCCAATTAGGGTCAACACAACCTAATATCACTCTTGTCTTGTTCGACCAAACATACTTGAACTCGAGCTTCCACTCTAATGCCCATTTTCTCATTTAAAGCATTAACTCATCCTTGTTCTTAAAATGTATGTTCATGTATAATTCAACAAAGGAATGTGAAATGCCTATATCATAAGGAGAAAGATCTGGAGCAGAACGCAAAACATCAGTAGTCGAGCATGTTAAAGTGTCATTTCTGATAGCATGTTGAAGCTACACAAAAGAAAAGAAAGATGCAAATGCTTTCATGAAACATTTAGGAATACGCATAACTTGTTTAGGAAAGCCTGTCTAAATGACAAGAAACAGCAAAAAAAAGCATGATTTCACTTGAATAATGCAGAGACGACCTATAAAGACTATATTACCTGTTGATTTCCATGCGTGAATGAAGCATCGCCATGAGAATCACCATTTACAGTTCCCAACACGTGTGTGCGTTTGGTGGAATTTGAAATGCATACATGAGAAGGAGGAGGATCTAAAGCAAGACGTAAAACATCAGCACCCGAACATGTGTTTTGGTTTGCCTCGGATGTTAAAGTGTTACTTCCATTTGATCCATGAATTGGCTACACAAAAGAAAAGAAAGATGCAAATGCTTTCAGGAAACATTTAGGAATACGTATAGCTTGTTTAGGAAGGCATGTTTAAATGACAAGAAACAGCAAAAAAAAAGCATGATTTCACTTTGTGGCTGCATAAACAAATCATGCTAACAAAGCAAATGCTCCAACATAAAGCAAATGTTACAGCATTTCTCTCTCGCTCTATCATGAATCCACACTTGAAAACAAACAGATCTTCTACATCTCTTCTTCAACCATAATTCCCTCTCATTCAACTTTGAGAACGATTCACATTCCCAAATAGTGAAGAACAATACTAGTTCATGTTAACTGAATTAATAAACTAACCGAATGAGAGATGGTGATTTGATTACCATATCTAAAAAAGAACTCTAGTTCCTGCTTTAGTCTTTCTGAACAGTTTCTTCTTTATTATATGCGAAAAGGTAAACGGTATTTATCATGTACATATAAGAAATTAGCTAAGTCGGAATGGCGTGAATAGAATCAATTCAAGATCACCATACCATACCTGACTCCAGCTACCAGGTGCAGCACACAAATCTACAACCCTCTTCACGCCTGCATAATATTAAGAAAACAAATCGGGAAAGTTTACATCATAGTCGTTTTTTTATATCTCACACTGTTCAACTACAAATTCTTCGCTTAAAAGTGCCGCATTCATTCAACTAATAGAGGGTTCATGTAACATTGACCTGGTAAATTAAAAAAAAAAAAGAGATTTAAGGATTCAATGATCACCTTAAAAAATGTTGAATTCCTCATCAATCTGAAGAAGCTTAAACGCACTTCTCGCACGCTATCCTTCTTCTTTGGCTTTTCGATAGTAGATATCCTGCAAACAATTGGTCAACACACGGGTATGGTAATAATCTCTGAGAAATTTGATCGCTGAAGATGTTGATGGATGTGAAATCATCGATGATGAATGATGTGAAATCCGGTGGCGATCAATTCAAAACATCAATTCTCACCCGCCGATTTGAATCCTCCAAGATCCAGTATTGATTGCTTTCGGGAGCTACATATCGGCGGCGATCATCTCTTTCTTTTTTAATGTTCTATTTTTAATTTTTTAATCTTTTAACCTTTAATGAATGTTAATTTGGTAGCTTCTCAAATGGAGCTATATTTGTCAAGTTTTAGTTTTTTAGTGCTATTTTAATCAATTTCTCCTCTTCTTTTTTGACAAAATAATTTCATGTGCCATCGAGGAGAAGAAACGTGAAAGAGAGGTTATGGGCCTTAACAGACTAAAGCCCAAACTGGAGATTTGTGAGAATATGGGCTTTGGGTCAATATATTTCATTTGCAGAAAGATGGGCCAATTTGAGCTAGAGCCCAATACAAAGATCATGTCTTGATTTTTCACGTGCAAGGAAAAAGAATTAGTGAACACAAGTCGACTAAGGTTTGGTTTAGAACATAGTAAAAAACTTAGAGCATTTTCAATGGTTTTCTTTATATTTTTTTTTTAAATGAAGTTTTTTCAAAATGAAAAAAAAAAACGAAGAAGGGTTTTCTTCAACAGTTTGCTTCATTTTTGTCTTCAAAAAAAAATATTTCAAGAATATTCTATCTCCGTTTTATTATTAATTGTTAATAAGATCCTTTACTTTTCAGTTTTACAAACTTTCACCTACTTATTTTATTTATAGCAATTGTTTAACAAAATTACGATTTTAAATAATTTAAACATTTATTATATACATAATGTAATAAGAACAAACAACAACAGAATTGTATGATGTACTAGTAGATATATATTTTTCCCATAAATGATCAATTAACGCACTCTAAAGTGAGAAATGAGCTTCTTTTTCCTTGATTTCTCTATAGCGAGCAAACAATTCTTGGAACCGGGTATTTTCATCCGCTCCTATTTCAACCTCCGAAGGTGGAGATTCTCTTCTTACTTCAATTGGTGCGTCTAGATCACGCTCATCTTCGATTATCATATTATGTAAAATTATACATGTAGTCATTATGTCATGTACCACAATCTTTTCACAAAAATGAGATGGCCCTTTCACAATTGCGAAACGTGATTGAGAACTCCAAACGCACCTTCCACATCTTTCTTGCAAGCTTCTTGTTGCGTAGCAAAATATTTAGATATTCAAAGTAAGAATTACGCTTTTGAAAGAACTTAAAGAAGAAAACAAAATGTTGTTTCAAGACTTGAATTCCATACAAGATATGAATATTCGTACATATGTTCAAGCCGAGCAAGCACGGATTTTACAGAAAAGGGTTGAACAACAAAATCAACAAGCTCCTCCTTCGGCATTAACTTCATTTGGACAATATTTTAATGATCTTAATGGATATGGAAGCGGTTTACCAGATTATTAAGTTGTTAGTTTATGTCGTGTTAAGTTTTATTATTTATAATTTTAGTATTACTTATGTATTTTAAATTTTATTGCTGGCTATGTTCTTGTATTTTCTATTTAATATTTGTTATTGTATTTTCTCTTTTATATATGTGATTTGCATTTTTACTTTATAATTTGATTGGATAAACACATAGTTTTAAAATTAATTGGGTAAAAGAAAACATATAATTTTGTTTGGGTATAAAACAAAATAAATGAAAACTTGAAGACATATTTTGTAAATAAAAAAATTCACTTTCAAAAAAATGAAGAAATGAATAGTGTTCCTATCATTTTGAAGGTGAAATTTGAAGGACCATTGGAGATGCTCTTGATATTCCCATATTTTACCTCTTTTAACATGCATTTAACTTAGCATTTTAGGTCTCATGCATGTGTTTTCATATCTTTCTTTAGTGTTTTGGTCTAAATGAGGCTTTAGTTAGTTTGCATTAGGACCTAGTGAGTCTTGCATTAATTTGGGGTGTTTTCTAGGTGTTTGGAGACATTTTGGAGATGTTAGGAGTAAATGAGCAAAAGAGGATGCAAAGATCATTCCGAAGTGTCTTAAAAATCCAGCAGAACGAAGGGGTTACGGTCAGATTCAGCCTCAATGATCTTCATGAAAGATGTAGCAAGATGAGTTATCAGTCTAATGGAGGTGGTTTGAGGTCATTCGGACATGTATTCCAGGCGATATCGCGATTTTACCGAAAGTGTATCCATCTGGCCGCGAGACCAACGCCGACCAGCATTGGATCGGCACAAGTAAGTCCAGTACCAACCCATCCTAGACCGGTACTATCTGTTCGGTACTGAAGCATAGAGTAGTACCGACCCAGCTTCACTCCCAAAAACCCAGTATGTCATCATCGAAGCCAGCAGAAGTGACTGAAAGATCAGGCCAAACAAAGAACTTGCGTTCAGATTTAGCTCTCGACGTCTTCATAGAAATTGTAGATAATTGAGTTCTCTATCTACTGGAAGTGGTTTGAAGTCATTCGGAGCGGTGGTTTGAAAGATACATCAGATTTAGCGGGGACGTGTCCGGCTGGCGCCCAAGCGAGTTTTGCTCAAAGGAGATTAGTACCGACCCATCCTCGGCCGGTACTGCCAAACGGTACTAATCCTGCATCTACCAGCTCATCATTTCTTCCGGCTAAAACTAATCCTGCATCGACCAGCTCATCATTTCTGCCGGCTAAAACTAATCATGCATCGACCAGCTCATCATTTCTGCTGGCTAAAACTCCTATCGCACCATCCAAGCATCGATCCGGCAACCGACCTGTACAAGGAAGATCTGTACCGACCATTTGTACCAATCCAGAATGGGTCGGTACAGACCACCAGAATCAACAAAACCTAGATTTGGCCGGGTCAATACCTGGTTTGTTCCGGGTTGACCCGGTTTGCCCATTTTTCTATAAATACTCTTGAAACCTATTTTTCATGTGAAACTTTCTTCTTTCTAGAGTTGGGTTTTATCCCAAAATCTTCATATGATGATTTTGGATAGATCTTCACCATTCATACCACTCTAGTGAAGGATTTTTCAACCTTGTCTTTTATTTAATGCATCTTCTTTATCTTTATGTCTTTTTCTCTTTTGTTATTCATGTTTAGACTTGAGGGTTTTTGTTGGATTTTGGTTTGCTTGATTTTTATGGGTTGATGATTGATTTATGATGCTTAGATTCTAAATCATTGCTTTCCTTTCTTTCTAAGTGATCTTAATGCTAGATTGGGCTTGAGAGAGTCAATCTAGATCTTTGGGAATTTCACACCCACAAGGTGTTTGATGAAATTCCCCAAAGAACTTAGAAAGAGATAAACATTCTTAACCTATGAGAGTAGTTGCTTAAGGTGTTTATTGGTTGATTTGAATATTGATCTTAATGCTTGCTAATCATTTCATCACAAATGAGAGTTTGATCTTGATTTAGTGATTAGCAAAGTGATTAGTGCCTTGAGAGAGGATTAGTCATAATTAGTGATCTTAACCTAAGGAATAGNAGAGGTGTTCGATGAAATGCTTGAACCAAACCTTTTGTGAGCTTTTCACATCCTTGCCAATGAGAGTTGATGTCAAGGGTGATTAGTGAACTAATTGGGATTGTTTACTAATGCTCATTGATTATCTAATTGCAAACGAGAGTTTATGTTAATTAGGTGATTAGTGAAGTGATTAGTGTCATGAGAATGGATTAGTCATATTTATGAATCCCATGTTCTAGGATAGTGTTTAATGCAATCTTTGTCATCATTATTTGATTGTTAATCATTCATTTGATAGTTTATTCTATGATCCAACACTTCTATCTTTTGTTTTCTTTCTTGCATTTTACTTTCTTAATCTAAAAATATAAAAACCCAAAACAATTGCTCTAGCTTAAGTCATTTCTTGCATTCCTAGTGTGTTGTTCTTTGTGCCTCCTTGGATTGATCCTCTTGTACTACAATGATATGAGTAGACTTGAGTAATTGATTAAGACTACAAAAAGTCTATCATCAGCTCTTAACTGAGAAAAAGGCACAACCGTGAATTATAGAAAAAAGGTACAAGCAAGAGAAAGAGACGAGAGGCAGAGAGAAGTTCAGAGAGAGTTAGAAGCAATCGTGAGAGAATAAATAGAGTTCAAGTCTTTGTAGTCTTAGTGTGTGCTTCTTGGTATTGTGCTCTCCTTCTCTATTCTCCTTTGTTATTCTCAAACATGTAACAAAGAGAGAAACCTCCGTTAGAGGGCTTGTAAAGCTTTAATTGATAGTGGAAGTTGTGGGAGATGGATCCCATCCGAAAGGTACTTTAAATGGGAAACTCGGCTGATACGATCATGGACATGCATGCCTTGGATGAGGTTCTGGAAGAGGCTTTGATCATTCCCGAAGGCCCAATGACGCGGTCCAAGACAAGGAGCTTAGCCGGAGCTGTTCGGAAGGTACTTAACGAAGTTCGGATCGAGGAAGAAAACCAACTTAAGCTCAACGCCTTAACTTCACTATCAGCTACGATATCTTCTTGAAGTTGGCCGTTAAGTGTAAGTTGTTGTACTCTTTTTCCACTTCTCGGTTTTGTCCCAATGGGTTTTCCGAGTTGGGGTTTTAATGAGGCAACACTTATGCTTATCATTTACGGTCCAATTTCATGAAGAATATCAAGTATATTTTGCATGAAAATTATACTAAGGAAGGAGCATTCTCACGTGGAAGGCCAAGAGACATTCAAACCTTGTTTTAATTCTTAGTCAAAGTCTTTGGTCTTAGTCTTCACATTTATGTGACTTTGTATTTTCCAAGGCATTGTATTTTGTGCCTTTCTTCTTCACCCTTTCACCTTCCCTCCCTATAAATACTCTTTGTAGTTCTTCATTTTAATGATTCACCTTTTATCTAAAATATTTTGAGAAGTTTCTCTCTTGTTCCTTTGGAACTTTTTCGATCTCTTTGGTGGTTAGCCAACGAAATCAATCCGTTCATTGAGTGGTTAGCTCTTTGATCACAAATCGATCATTAGGTGGTTAGCCTTGTGTTCATCCGATTCCGAGGTGGTTTGCCGAAGAGTCACAAACGTTCCTTAGGTGGTTAGCCTTCGGATCAGGTTTACCGAGTGCCGTTCATAGCATTCGACGCAGCCGTTCATCTTCCCCGCCTTGCTCGTTCAAGGATTATCCAAATTTACCGACAAGAATGTGCCGTTTTTGGGAGAATCGTATCATCGGCTATTAAATTTACGTGTCAAGTTTAAATTCAAGTTTCACATCAACAAGTTCATATCTAAGCACTTAATCGAATTAAAACCCCTTACACAAGACTAAGGAAATACAGTCGATCAATATTATGTTTAGCCTAGTCTATTTCCTAGGTGATGTGTTATCCAAAAAAATGACATAAAGAATTGAGTTACTTATCACATAAGGAAACCGAATAACAAATTTACAAATGTCTCAAATGAAATGCACCAAAGTTGGCACCACTAGTAGAGAAATTATTCATTCTCAGCAAATCATTCGTGAGACATATATAAACAACCACATATAGCATTCCACATAAATAAACTATTCTTTCATACAGACTTGCACCCGAGATTCCCAACCAAACCGAACTTTTAATTCGGTAATTTTTTTCTTTCAAACCGAACAAAACAAAATACCAAAATTTCGAGCCGAACCGAACGTCCTAAGTTCTGATGAGATCATAACCGGAATAAACCAAACCAGATGACTTGAAGTAATCGACCAATTTGACTTGCTCTTTGTTTTTGTTTTAGTTTATGTTAATGATGATAATTAGTTTTCCTATTGTCTAGGAAACTACTTTCCCCACTTTTCTCATTTCCTTGTACGTAGGGATCAATGATCCCAACTCTCTTTGTACTTTTCTTCTATTTAAATCAATGAAACAACAAAAAGAGATAGTCTTAACTATCCCAAAAAATATCTTGAGTTCTAAGTTACAATTCACTTGCTTTGAAGAGGGATCTGAATTAGCATTCATTGCTAACATTTGGTATCAGTTTTTAATCTAGACCACTTTGTGGTATCAAAGACATCATATTTTTCATCTTCCTTGTTATCGATATTTTCCGTGAATCAACGATTATCAAGAACCCTCGACAAACGGCCATTCTTTTTGAATAAACAGTCTTCGAGTCCTCGTTTGAACGGTCATTCTTCGGAATCAACGGTTATCGAGATCTATCAAACTATCACCATCATTAATTATTTCATCGTTTGTTTTTCGTAATCCAAAAAAAAAATCAGTTTTTCTTCTTTCTTTTCTACGCATCCTTTTTCCTCGTTTTCACTATCATTAATTTAGACATTAAAAAAAGGGTTCTTATCATCTTCAATCATTTTTGTTAAACATAGTTAAAAAAGGGCTTTGATATTCAATAAAATAGAACCTTTCCAGTTTGGCTTTCTCTTGAATTTTGGTATTCCTTTCAACTCCCACGTAAATCTGACCATCTTCAACTCCAGCCAGCTCAAGTTCTCAATTCTTTACACATATGACGCCGATATTATCTCTGAAATTTGAATGTAATGGCAAGGGCTGTCATCGGAAAAATGAACTTGGGAGAAGAATCTCAACATGAACCAGATACAACCAAACCAGAAGACTTGAAGTAATCGACCAATTTGACTTGTTCTTTGTTTTTATTTCAGTTTATGTTAATAATAATGAGAATTAGTCTTCCTATTGTCTAGGAAACTACTTTCCCCAGTTTTCCCATTTCCTTGTACGTAGAGATCAATGATCCCAACTCTCTTTGTACTTTTCTTCTATTTAAATCAATGAAAACAACAAAAAGAGGTAGTCTTAACTATCCAAAAAATATCTTGAATTCTAAGTTACAATTCTCTTGCTTTGAGGAGGGACCGAAATTAGCATTTATTGCTAACAAGTTCCCGGAGTCCCAAGCTTAGTAAAAACCCAAAACAGAAGCCCGTAACCGATAAGATGACAGACGATTCAAAAGAATGGTCTCGTAGCCCATAACGTCACATAAAAAGTACTCTTTACTCCTAATTCCCTCTTATATCAACAGGCAACAACTAACTAATCTAGAGTTAAAATGTCATAATCGTTTATAAATTAAATTGCCAAAAAAATAACAATTTAAATCTGATACTCAAATCTAAAATAAAATAAAACTCGTGAAAAGAAAAATGACAAAATAAAATGGTTATCATTTTTAAAATTGTTAAAAAGTATAATCCATGACTTGCATCGCGGAGAAACAAAATCACTCTCACTCATACGTTATCATGATCATCGTCACAACCGCGTAAACCTTTCTCTCTGTCTCTCTGTCTCTCTCATCGCTAATTTCAGAATCCATGGAGAAGCCAGCGTCGCGTCTGGTGCTGCCTTCGCTTCTACTGGTGTTCTTCATCTACGGCGTTGCTCCAGTGATATCCGACGGCTCCGATCACCGTTACAAAGTCGGTGATGATGTTCCGCTTTATGCTAATAAAGTCGGGCCGTTTCACAATCCGAGGTGTGTGCAAATCTATTCAGATCTGAGCTTTCGATTTCTGAATTTCGTTTTCCATTGCATGGAGATCTCTCCGCTCTTTGGGTTTCTGATTCAAATTGATTCATCTTTCAATTTGCGTTCCTGAATTAATAACAGTCTCGAGCTAGGATTCGTAATAATGAACATCGTATTGGGATGGACAATTCGTAGGGTTTTTCTTTATCGGCAACGATTTTGTCTATATAAAAGTCTCTGGAGTAATTTGGAATCGTTTCATGCGATCGAATTACTCCTCTCGTTTTTATTTTGTGAATGTGGTTGGATGTTAATGTAGTGATAGCCTTTTATGTAGAAATCTTCTTTGATCCATGCTCAAATGCTTAAACGGTCAGCTTGATAAAATGCTATCGGATTTTGGTGATCCACTACCAACAACTCTGGTGTGTTAGTTTGAACGATTACTATCTTACATTTTGTTTTCAATTGTATTGGCTATTGGGAGACGCTGACAATTGTTCAGAAATTTTGGTTTTTGAGCTTTTGTAATTCAAATTGTGATGGCAAATTCGTTGGTTTTTTTTTGTTTCTTTCGTTTTTCCTATCGTCAACGATTTGGTCTATATGAATGTCCCTGGAGTATTCTGTATCGGTTCAAGCTATTGAATCACTCCTCTGGTTTTTATTTGAAAGAAAGGAAAGAATAAGTAGTGAATGAATTTGGATGTTAATTTAGTGTAAGCCTCTTATGTAGATCGCTTTGATCCATGCTTATTCTTCAGCTTGAGCAAATGACTGGACATTAAGTGAAACAATACATGCTTAAAATACTAGCGGATTTGGTGATCTACTATGTCTGTTGTGTTAATTTGAACCACTATCTTACTTTTTGTTTTCAATTTGTATGTTGAGATGCTGAAAATTTGTTCCGAAAAATTTGGTTTTCTGAGCTTTTGTAATCCCCTGAGATGAGCTAACCATTATTTTTTTCTATGCATTGCAGTGAAACATACCGATACTTTGATCTACCATTCTGTTCATCAGGTATGTACAGATGCTAAATAGCTTAGTTTAATAGGTGTATTTTTGCACTTCATATAGCTGAGGCATATATTTTACAGCTCCGGTTAAGGAAAAGAAGGAAGCTCTTGGGGAAGTTCTCAATGGAGATCGGTTAGTCAGTGCACCCTACAAACTTGAATTTTTGGGTGAGAAGAACTCTGAAGTTGCATGCAGAAAGAGATTGAGTAGAGAAGACGTTGCTAAATTTCGAGATGTGATCACGAAAGACTACTACTTTCAGATGTATTATGATGACTTGCCTATCTGGGGATTCCTGGGAAAAGTTGTCAAGGATGGCAAATATGACCCATCTGAGTACAAATATTATCTCTTCAATCACCTACAGTTTGAGATTTTCTACAATAAGGACCGTGTTATTGAAATTATTGTGAGAACAGACCAAAACTTCCTAGTGGACTTGACTGAGGACAAGGAAGTCGAAGTGGATTTCACATACACAGTTCGGTGGAAGGAAACAGAAATTCCATTCGAGAAGAGGATGGAGAAATACTCACTAGCTTCCTCAATGCCTCATCACTTGGAAATCCACTGGTTCTCGATCATTAACTCATGTGTCACAGTTCTACTCTTGACTGGCTTCCTTGCAACTATTCTCATGAGAGTCTTGAAGAATGATTTTGTTAAGTAAGATATTAGCTAGAGTGCATAAGATAATTGAATTTGTGACTTATAATATATCTAGTAGCTTACTGTATAGGCTTTTGTACTTAATAGGTATGCACATGATGAAGAAGCAGCTGATGACCAAGAGGAGACTGGGTGGAAATTGATCCATGGTGATGTATTTAGGTTCCCAAAACACAAATCCCTACTGGCTGCAGCCCTTGGTTCTGGCACACAACTGTTTACACTGTACGTTTTCGCATAAAGTTATGGTGCGCTTCCTGGCATGCTGTTTTCTTTTCAGTTACTAACACACACATTTTTTCATATGTATGCAGGGCTGTTTTCATATTTATGCTTGCATTAGTCGGTGTCTTTTATCCCTACAACCGTGGGGCATTGTTTACTGCATTGGTTGTCATATATGCACTCACTTCAGGGATTGCCGGATATATTGCTGCTTCTTTCTATTGTCAGCTAGAAGGAACTAATTGGGTAAGTATGGATGCCAGTATATGGGTTTTTGATTGTTTTAGGCCTCGTTTTCTGATAATATCTTGGTAGTCAGCCAAAGTCTTCTCCTGTTTGAGCATTTACTAAAATCATCTGGTATAGTTTCTGAGCATTTGATAAAAATGGCTGTCTACTGTGCTTATGTGATATACTTTGCATAAAGTAGTCAAACAGTACTGCGGTCAATTTGGTTTAGCATCTAACACCAACTCTGCATTATGCATGATGGAATTATTCATGATGTTAGAGGTTATTGTAAATTCCTTTTCTACCTCTCTTTTATTCTGGAATATGCATATATCATTCTTATGAAAATATGTGTATTGTTGAGGTCTGACCTTACAGGCCATGCGATATGATTCGATTTTTGAGATTTATACTCTTTTTTTCCATGCTGGATTTTGGCTCACAGTTCTGGACATTCATTTTTAGCAGTCCGATGACAAGCCACGGCTCATCACGTGTTTCTTGTTCTCATTTGCAAATGCTTCATTTTTAGATTTTTGTCTGTTGTTCATATTAAGAGGTTTTGATGCCAGATAATTGGCGTTTTACAAATTGAGTGAACAGTCTTACAATTCAATCGATTGATTACGAAAGATGATATTGAGTGTCTTGGCAGGTTAGGAATCTTATGCTGACTGGAAGCCTCTTCTGTGGACCTCTTTTACTCACTTTCTCCTTCCTTAATACTGTTGCGATTGCTTACCAAGCCACTGCAGCGTTGCCTTTCGGGACAATTGTGGTTATTTTCCTTATATGGGCATTAGTTACTTCACCATTATTAATATTGGGAGGTATTGCCGGGAAGAATAGAAAACCCGAGTTTCAAGCTCCTTGCCGTACCACCAAATATCCAAGAGAGATCCCACCATTGCGCTGGTACAGGAGAACACTTCCACAGATGGCTATGGCTGGTTTTTTGCCGTTCAGTGCCATTTACATCGAGCTTTACTACATATTTGCCAGTGTTTGGGGTCACAGAATATACACCATCTATAGTATTCTGTCTATCGTTTTCCTTATTCTCGTCATAGTCACTGCTTTCATCACAGTTGCATTGACTTACTTCCAACTTGCTGCTGAAGACCATGAGTGGTGGTGGAGGTGATATTTTCTTCTCTTTCTTTACTTCTGGTTCCATTACTCATCTTGTGGTAGTTTTAGAGAATATATCTTATCAAGTTTGCAACTAACTGAAACTACTTCTCGAGAGGTTTTCGTCACCCTTGAAAAAGACAGACACGCCCACCTTTTTTCCTGTATGAATTCTCAAAGAGGGTTCTTTATACTCTGATCCTGTTTCTTGGATTAAGTTTATCCAAGAACATATAGAAATTGTCTAGTAGTAACAATATTTGACTCTTCGCAAATGAAAATCCGTTAGTCAGTAATTTCTTTTGTCTATGATGGTTTCATAACCACGATAGATCAAATGCTTTAGTTTATTTGAGTTTGTCTATAATTGTTGATCTCTTTGTCCATCTGACTTTTTTTTTATAATCTTTTGCATCCGAAGATCATTGCTATGCGGTGGATCAACAGGCTTATTCATATACGCCTACTGCTTGTATTACTACTATGCACGGTCAGATATGTCAGGGTTTATGCAGACCTCCTTCTTCTTTGGCTACATGGCTTGTATCTGCTATGGATTCTTCCTTATGCTGGGGGCAATCGGGTTCCGTGCTTCCCTTTTCTTTGTTCGTCACATTTACCGCTCCATAAAGTGCGAGTAAAAAAAATTGAAGATTCTTCACTCCTTCAACTACTCCTCTCTAGTGGTGTACGTAAAGACATCATATTCTGTTTTTTTCTTTTGCTTGTTGATTTAGAAGTTCCATCTCTTAAAAATTACTTATAATTTTGATGGTTGTCGTCATAACAGCGGTGGTAGATGCGGCTGAGGGGCATCCATCCGGTGAAGTTGTCCATTTTTTTTTATTGTTTATGGTGTAATTTTCATTTTCTTCAGATTTTTGTCTTTTTTGGTATTCGGTTATGGGGATGATGTCCTTGAGAACGATAATGAGATAGTAGGAAAAGAACACTTCAAGTTTCACTTAGATTTTTTCCCAAAAAAAGTGTGACACCACACTGCTATTCTCAAAAAGACTAATGCAAAGTTTACTAATAGCTCATCTCTAAATTTCGCAAGATGCTAATCGGGTGGTTGGGATGGGTGGCGCCTAGCGCTGAACCAATTATCTGGTGAGCACAGTTTTCAGACCCGACTTGGACTCACAGTCAGACCGGTAAACCTGGCAACCCGGTCACTAATCCGGTTTGGATCCAATTCTAAAATCCGCTAAACCCGATAAAACCCAGAAAACCCCAACAAAACTCACTTTGACCTGCGATCTGGTACTACAAGTTGAACTAGTCGTGTTTTACAATGTTGATTAAACGTTCAGATTTTTGGCTGGTTAGTCACTTTTTGAAAATTTTATAAAGTTTTTAGCACTTTTTGAACTTAATTGGGAAACTAACACTTATTTCACTGTACACGCATTAACTTTCCAGTCGTACCCCTGTACAGTACTGCGCGAATCAACGGTGTACAGTACCATGACCGATATGAAGCAGGGGCAAAATCGTCATTTGACATAAAAGAAGACATAGAAACTTTGAAAAAGTAATTGTGGGTGCAATTATCTCTCAGATTTTTTTTTTAATTAATTGTATATAATAAATTGAGTTAATTATGTTATTTGTGATTTTCTAGATTTTGATTAAGACTTCACTATATTGCTTGAAAAAAACAAGCGCTTTAATAATGAAAATAATCATTGGTTGATGTGATATATTATTAGTTTATTTTCGTTCAGTCGCTATGCTTATTGTTAGACATCATATTTTAAAAATATAAATTAATATTTAAAAAAATTATACATATATAATAATATATAAAAAGTTGTTTAATCTATTGATCCGCGATCGATCACGGTCCAACCGGTGACCTAGAAAGTAATCCGGTTCACTGTCTGGGTCGAATTTAAAAACATTGCCGAAAAGTATTTGGAGATTTATTTTTACGGATTTTTTTTGTTTTCGGAATCAGTTATATATATTTTTAGCAGAATATTTGTTAAATTAGCGTGGTACAGTGGATAGGTTGTGGTTTTGGTCATATAGGTCTCAGGTTCAATACTTAGTGTACCGTGCCAAGTAAAACCTATATAAGTTAATATTTGATCAATTAATAAACACGATAAAATATTAAAAGTCATGAAGATGGAACCCTTCCATTTTGACTACTGGATGCTCTCTTTGGTTCGTTGGGGACCTGTGGTAGATATGAAATATCCTTCTGCAATTATGTTTTGGGTTCGTGTGCTCAGAGTGCCGCTTCATTTTTGGGCAGACCAGACCTTCAGATGCATTGGGAAAGCTCTCGGAGATGTGAAAGCCGTGAATCTGGATGAAGGGAAAGTTCAGGTAGTGGTTGATGGCTTCAAACCTTTGTGTTTTGAAACTACAGTTGAATTCCAAGGGGGAGTGGAAACGACGGTGACACTGCGGTAGGAGCGACTATTTGGTTTTTGCAAAAGTTGTTTCAGCCTGTGTCATGACCAGCTGCACTGCCCATCTCGAGGAGACATAGTGGAGCATAAGAGAGAGGATCACTATCCCGATGAGCCGAGACAAGGCTCAGGGGAGAGCAGTTACAAAGCAGCAACGGTATATGGCTAGGTGATAATAAAAACCGGCTAAAAAAGGGATTCCAGATCAGAGCAAAGGAAAAGGAAAGATGCCTGATTCTAGGAATCATTTTGGGAGTGATTATCCGCACAACAACGTGAGAGTAGATCGGAAATATGGGGAGGGGTCAAAATATAGCAGACCATCAAGCTATATTCCTCCAAAAGATTTTTAAAAATGGTATGTTGCTTCTACTTCTGGTGTTGACAAGCTGAAGCACCCAGAAGTGGGTCAGGATTCATTGGATCTTGAGAAGAGTGTGTTGGATGTGGTCCAAGGCAAACCAGCGGTGAATCTAGAGAATGGTTCAGGTATGTCTATTATGGTCTCACCTCTGGGTAATGATGTGCGAAAGGGGCTGGTATCTCAGGGCGATATGACATATTTTTTGGAACCGCAAGATGTCGAGATGATTAATAGAGAGGATACGAATCATTCAAAACGTAGTGATGTGAATTTTGTTCAATCTAGTGCTGACGAGAATTCTGAGGTCCCACATATGATAGCGGTTTACCAAGAAGAAAAGATGGCAACTTTGAACGTACCAGGGGAAAAGACAACAAATCTGGTTAGGATAGATGGCTTTATGGCACAAGAGG
The DNA here is from genome assembly GCA_002933915.1 of Eutrema heterophyllum. Lineage (NCBI taxonomy): Eukaryota > Viridiplantae > Streptophyta > Magnoliopsida > Brassicales > Brassicaceae > Eutrema > Eutrema heterophyllum. Next base: position 245,025 of record PKMM01020352.1, read on the forward strand.
AAGGAGAATTTGTGGCATCTACGGAAGTGGTAAACGAGGTGGATGGAGATATAGTCCCTCATAATGATTTGGAGGAATTTAATGGTAATATGGTCTCAAGGTTTGTGGATGAGACGAATGATGCAGAGAAAGAGCTTGAGGAAGGCGAGGGCAAGGTGGGGGTAAGGAAGAAGCTTTTCAAAACAAACCCAGTTTTTATAGGTGGGATTTCAAGGAAATGTTGGTACAGGGTATGATCTCTCCTCGGAAGAAAGCAATGTCGAGGAACTCGGTTCGTATAGGCGACGGTTTACATTCGAGGGTGACTAAGGGTACATCAAACCCGTCTGGTTCGAATTTCTTAAACCCTGAATAATACGGATTCTTAGTTGGAATTGTCAGGGGCTCGGCAGTCGGTGGACAATAAGTTATCTACGAGAGATTTGGAAGAAGCATAAACCGGAGTTTTTATTTCTTTCGGAAACAAAGCAAGATTTTTCTTTTTTGCAAAATTTTCAATTACATTTAGGCTATAATAAATTGTACACGGTTGAACCGTGCAGTATGAGTGGTGGACTCGCTTTATTTTTTGATAATTCGTTTGATGTCACTGTTTTAATTTCAAATAATCGAATAATTGATATTGAAGCGGTTATTCAAGGGAAAAAAGTCTTTATGTCATTTCTTTATGGGGACCCGGTACCGAAATTACGAGATCAAGTTTGGGAACGTTTAACGCGAACGAGTTTATTCCGTATGGATCTGTGGTTTATAATTGGTGATTTAAATGAAATAACCGGTAACAATGAGAAGCAAGTAGGAAATTTAAGACCTGCGTCATCCTTTATGTCCTTTAATCTCATGATACAACATTGCGGATTTGTGGAATTTCAGTGTTTCGGAAACACCATGTCTTGGAGGGGAAAACGGAATTCGAAAATTGTTCGTTGTCGATTGGATAGGGCATTAGCTAACGAAGATTGGCATGAAATGTTTTCACATTCATACGTCGAATATTTAGCAATGGTTGGGTCGGACCATAGGCCAATTGTCGCCACTATAGAAGATAAAATCCCACAGAGACAAGCACAATTTCGATTTGATAAACGGTGGATTGGTCGGGACGGTTTGATGGAAACGATTTCTAAGGGATGGGAGATTAACCCAGGTGGAAGGGAAACCTCTTTGGTAAAAAAAATAAGTAGTTGCCGGCGAGAAATATCCAAATGGCGGAAAAATAACTTACCATACGGCAAGGAGAAAATCAAGGAATTACAACAAGCACTAGAGGAGGTCCAAAATGATGACACAAGAACTCCGGAGGAACTGATGGATATCAGAAGAAAATTGAAAGAAGCATATTTAGATGAGGAACTCTTCTGGCAACAGAAAAGTCGCACTTTATGGGAAAAATTCTATCATGCGCAAGTTAAGAAAAGACGGGCGAGAAATCGGATTGTTGGTTTGCATAATGCATCAGGAACTTGGGTAACTTCAGAAAAGGAGGTTGAACAAGTGACGGTAAATTATTTTGAGGATTTATTTACCTCTACTTCTCCGACGGAATTTGAGAATGCGTTGAGTGAAATCCTGGCACTAGTTTCAGAACAGAATAATGAGATGCTTACGGCAATGGCTACCGAAGAGGAGGTACGGAGAGCTCTTTTTATGATGCATCCAGAAAAGGCCCCGGGTCCAGATGGAATGACGGCATTAGTTTTTCAACGATCATGGCAAATTATAAATGCAGATATTGTAGGATTGGTTAACGGTTTCATGGCGAAGGGTTCTTTTGATGAACGGTTGAACATGACAAATATTTGTCTAATTCCGAAGACAGGACGACCTAGTCGTATGACGGAATTAAGACCCATAAGCCTATGTAACGTGGGATATAAAATTATATCAAAGGTTTCATGGTAGAGGTTAAAGCGATTGCTCCCGGACCTGATATCAGAGACTCAATCAGCTTTTGTGTCAGGACGATTAATCTCAGATAATATTCTGATCGCTCAAGCGATGTTTCATGGTTTACGAACCAACAAGTCCTGCAAAGGAAAATTTATGGCAATAAAAACGGATATGAGCAAAGCGTATGATCGGGTGGAATGGCCTTTCATTAAACACCTTCTGAGGATATTTGGTTTTGCGGAAAATGGATTACTTGGATGATGTGGTGCATTCAATCGGTACAATAAAAGGTCCTCATTAACGGTCAACCCAAATGCCAAATAAATCTACACATAGGGCTTCGTCAAGGCGATCCCTTATCACCGTACCTATTCATACTTTGTACGGAGGTCTTGATAGCAAATATACGGAAGGCAGAAAGAGAGCGCTTACTCACGAGGTTAAAGGTGGCGAGGGCAAGCCCATCAGTCTCACATCTACTCTTTGCGGATGACAGTCTTTTTTCTGCAAGGCTACTATTCAGGAATGTCAGACTATATTAAATATACTTAAACAATACGAGTCGGTCTCCGGGCAACAAATAAATTTCACAAAATCTTCCTTACAATTCGGACATACGGTAAACGATGCGGCACAAGACGAGATAAAACAACTGTTAGGAATCTCCAATATGGGAGGCATGGGCTCATACCTTGGCCTTCCGGATAGTCTCGAATGAGCAAAAAGCAAGATCTTTAATTTTGTCGTGGATAGACATAATGATAGAATTAATGGATGGACATCAAGATTATTGTCTAAAGGAGGTAAAGATGTTCTAATTAAATCGGTGGCATCAGCTATGCCTACATACGTTATGTCGTGTTTTCGTCTACCCAGATCTATAACCGCAAAACTAACCAGTGCGGCAGCACGGTTCTGGTGGAGTTCCTCTGGACAACAGAAAGGAATGCATTGGTTAGCGTGGAAGAAATTGTGTCGGAGTAAAGCAGAAGGTGGAATCGGGTTTCGAACAATAGAGGATTTTAACACAAGATTATTGGCAAAACAACTATGGCGGCTGATGGATAAATCGGAATCTTTGTTTGCTCGTGTTTTTAAGGGTCGATATTTTCGGAACACATATCATTTAGATCCTATAAGATCATACTCCCCGTCCTTTGGATGGAGGAGTATTATTTTGGCTAGATCTCTGGTAAAAAAAGGGTTAATTATAAGAGTTGGTTCAGGTGGTTCTATCTCAGTATGGAATGACCCATGGATACCATCTTCTGATTGATCAAGTGATACAAATGTGGAATATGGTTTTGATTAATGCAATTATTGAACCGGCCGATGCGGAAATTATTCGAAGTATGCCTATAAGTTGTACTTATAGACCAGACTCTCTTGGCTGGCATTATACAAAAACAGGAAAATATACGGTTAAGTCGGGTTATCAGATTGAACACCAAGAACCAGGCAACGACATGAATTTTTTCTACGGACCGGATGTGAAAAAATTGCAGACACATACATGGAAATTAAAATGTTCACCAAAATTGTGACATTTCATTTGGCAAGCCATATCGGGATGTCTCTCGGTAACAGCAAATTTACGCGCTAGAGGAATTAATTGCGATACGCAATGTGCACGGTGTGGAGCGGAGAAGGAAACAATAAATCATGTTCTTTTTTAATGTCCCCCGGCGTTACAAACATGGGCACTCTCTCAGATACCATCGGACCCAGGGGTATTCCCAATGTCTTCGGTTTTCTCCAATTTTGATCATCTATTTTGGAGACTTCCAAAAGAAAGTGGGAATACAATTTTCCCTTGGATTGCTTGGTATATTTGGAAAGCGCGGAATGATAAGGTCTACTCAAATGTGGATAGAAATCCACAAGAAATTATGAGGATTGCGGAATCTGAGGCCATAACTTGGGAAGCGGCACAATATGGCGATCCAGCCTTGGATTCTCAACAAATTGGACCCACTACGGTGATGGCTCAATACGTTGTTTATGGTGGAGGGAAATGTTATATTGATGGCTCTTGGAAGGAAACTGACAAGTTTTCTGGACTAGGATGGGCGCAAGAAATCTTCGAAGAAGTATTTCCCCCTTACACGCATAACTTGAAGCACTCATTTGGGCAATGCACTGCATGATTGCGAATCAGAAGACGGCGATAACTTTTGCAACATACTGCTCCGACTTGGTGAAGATGGTGTCTACACCCGAGGAGTGGTCGGCTTTTACATTACACTTGGAGGAGTTCGAGAAGAATAAGGAGGAGTTTTCTTTTTTCTCTATCGTACACATCCCACACGCAAACAACACAGAGGCAGACAAGTTAGCACGAGGTGCTCGTGTCTACCCATCAGATTTCATTTATGTAAACTCAATACCTCCGGTTTGGTTTACTGAATTGATATAGGTACTTAGGCTGTTGACAAAAAAAAAAAATTATAAACATAATAAAATAATAAATTTTGTCAATCCCAAGTCGAATAAATGTAAAATTTAGCAAAATTTGATAAATAATAAGATAATAATTTGTTTAAAACCTCTATGTAAACATATGGTCTCAAATCTCAATAGTATTATTGGGTTTAGGAAAGGGTTTTCCTAAGTTGGATTAGGAATCGGGTTTTAGAGCTTATAAATACAAATTCACAAGGTTATATTTATTTATTCAGATGATTAATAAAGAAATTCCAAACAAGTATTTGTCTCGATTGTGATTTTTCTCTGTTTTTTTTTTACTTTCTTCTTGTTTCGATTTGCTCTAATTCATAACATAAGCAAAGATAACAAAACGCATAATTTTTATGTGCTCAAACTAAAACTTGAAACTAATACATGAATCTAGATTTACAGAAATTATACGAAGAGTCATTGCCAAATTACAATGTAACAACAATTGCAGTTGCAGTACTGGGAGAAGTGAGACGACCGAGGGCCCCATGGTACACATTAAGGTTAGATTATTTATTCACACATTAATGAAAAAACCCAAAGAAAATATGTATCTCATTGCTTAATGTTGCAATTTCACAATAATAATAATAAAGCTCAGAGAAAACAATCATTTGGCTGGCCATCCATCTTGGTGGGTTTGGAACTTCTCAAATAAGGGGTCAGATTTAATGTCGGATCGGGTGAGACAATTCAGGTATTTAAAGATAACTGGATCCCTGATGATCCTCCGAGACCAGCTCGTGGTTTTGGTTCAGATTCTTTGTTAGTAAGAGATCTTATTATTACAACTAACAATAGAAGATGCTGGAATGAGGAAGCTTTGCAAAACATAGTTGAGGAAGATAGAATTTGGGCAAGAAAGGTTTTTCTCTCTCAAGAGCTTGAAGATGATAAGTTATTGTGGCATTACAATAAGAATGGAGATTATTCAGTTCGGACAGGATATTATTTGGCAAGGAAATTGGCAGATCCAGATAATACCGATATACAACCTCCTCACGGAGATCCCCAACTGAAACAAAGTATTTGGAAACTCCCAATTCTACCGAAACTGAAACACTTCTTATGGCGGGTGGTTTCAAAAGCTATTGGTACTTCGGTTCGTCTTCGAACTCGCGGGCTTCATATCGATCCAATTTGCCAGAGATGTGGGCTTCGTGATGAAACTATCAATCACTTGCTTTTTGAATGTCCGGTTTCAAATATGACATGGCGACTTGCAAACATTCCTCTTCAGTGCTTACTCCAGCCTTCATCTGATTGCGAAGAAAATATCGAAGAGTTTACTCGATCTTCAATCTTGTCAAGGACTCTCTTCTCAACAAAAATTACTTCCATTCTGGATGTTGTGGCGAATCTGGAAGACAAGGAACAATCTAATTTAAAAAAAAACAGGTTCCAAGCCCATCAAAAGATGTCGTTTTATCAATAGCTGAAGTAAAAGAATGGCTAGAGGCAACCAAAGGAACATAAGCATTCAGTGTTTTAAATCAGAGAAGTATTTTTGAAGGAACATCTATAGCTAATTATTGGACCAGACCTCCTCCGGGTATGTTCAAATGTAATTTTGATGCTACTTATAATCCTTTTACTTCCGTGTCTTCTACGGGCTGGATTGTTCGTGATGAACTAGGATTGGCAAGGTTTTGGGGATCATCGATGGTAGGAGAATCTGGCTCTGCTCTCGAAGCTGAAGGGAAAGCCTTATTATCGGCAATTCAGAATGCATATATGATGGGTTTTCGGAAGGTTATCTTTGAAGGAGATTATTTGAACATTATCCGAAACCTGAATGGTCAAGACAAAGATTTTGGAATTCATAATCTCTGCAAGGATGTTCTAGGTTGGGCAAAGAAATTCTACAGAGTAATCTTCCAAAGTGTGCGTCGGCTTGGAAATGAACCTGCTCATCATTTGGCAAAGAACGTTCCTAGTGATAATCTTTTTTATTCTAGTTGTATTAATCCTCATATTTGGTTAACTCCTCATCTCCATAAGGATTATGTATCTTCAAGTTTACATTAATGAAAATTCAATTTCGTCGAAAAAAATAATAATAAAAAGGTAAAAACATAATATGGTAAAGAGTTAGAATTCTATTTATTTATTTAACTATATTATATTCATATTATTATATGGAATTTTATTTATAGTAATCATATATATATGTTTATTTCTTCATAGGATTCCGTTTTACTTCTACATAAATCAATAGAATTATATACGTAAAAATAGCAAGTAGAGATGTTAAAAGGGTAAATTTAATAAATAGCCTTGGTTGACCAATTAATTTATTTTTAGCTATGAATAACTTAAAATTATGTATTAGGAAAGAGAAAAAAAATTTACCCAAAAATATCCTTAACATTTTAGATAATTACACAAAATACCATTGACCTGAAAACCCGTTTTCTGACAATATAATCCGGCGACACTGTTCAACAACCGCTCACCAACACTGTTCATCCAAAGTCGATGACACTATTCACCACCAGAAAACGTAAAACCGGTTGTGGTTTTAGTGGATAACTATTTGATTAACATGCTAACTAATATGATATCTCGATAAGTTTATGGTTATCCGATAACTATAGAATGTTACCGTGTTAACAATAATATTCGATACATATAACGTGATAACCATAATATCTGATACTTGTAATATCCGATAACCAATACATATGACTATAGAATGTTAACGTACTAATAGTAATATAATGTACATGTAACGTGCTAACAATAATATCCGATACTTGTAACCTGCTAACAATATTATCCGATACTGTAACGTGAAAACAAAATAAATATCCGAATAATATTTGTATTAATGTCGAAAATATTTGTGGATAATAGTAAATATCTGGATAATATTTGTGGATAACTTCATTAATACAAATATTAGCCAATCACCACCCTCCACCAATGTTGCTAACATTGTCATCGTTACCACAACCGTCACCTTCACCACCACCTTTGCTGGCGCCGTCATTGTTAGTTACACCATCACCACACTCCGCTACCGTCACTGACACCGTCACTGTCACCACCAGCATCACCGTCACCATTGTCGTCGTCGTCAACGTCACCGTTATCGTCACCATCAACACCACTGTTTACGACACCATCGCCGTCATGAACACCATCACCACCCTCCATCTTCACAATCTTTCACTATAGTGAATAAGAAAAAAGAAGAAGAAGAGAAAGAAGAAAAAGTAAGAAGAAGGTGAATGTGATAAGAAGAGAGAAAGATGATAGCTAAGGGTTTAATTGTTTTTTTGTAGATTAATAGTGTTGAATTGGTCAAACTAATTTTCAGATTATTGAATGCTTGTTAGTGGTATTACTTTTGTGAGAATAAATGCCCATTTAAACCAATTTATTATATTTGAGCTTAACGGGTTTAAATGGGCTACCTTGCTAAATCATGTTTATTAAAAGAGTTTTGATTGCAAATAATCGAGGATCTATTCTAGTGGACCGGCTTATGTTTTTTTTTTAATATATATTCTCTCTTGATAATTAATTTAAATGTTATATAAAAATTAAAATATGTTTCTACTAATTTTCCAACTAAAAAAACAGTTAATCAAATTTTTGGTGGGAAAATACAGATTCAGATTGTTGGCGAGAAAACACAGAATTACGTCTTTTTGGGAAAATGCGAAACGAAATCACTTTTTTTTTTGGAAAATGTGGAACGAAATTACATTTTTTGGCGGAAAAATGCGAGAACGATTTTTGGTGGAAAAACGTAATCGGTTTTTAACGGAAAAAGTAGGATCATATATTTGGTGGAAAAGATTTTTTCTGATGAGAAAACGCAGAATCATACTATTAACGAGAAAATGCAGAATCATACTTTTAACAAGAAACCCGAAATCGTTTTGTTTTTGGCGAGAAAACGTGAAATCATATTTTAGTATGGGAAAATATGAAATCAAATTTTTGGCCGAAAAATGCGGAATCACTTTTTTGGAGGAAATATGTGGAATTACATTTTTTACGAAAAATGCAAAATTACGTTTTTGATAGGAAAATGTGAAATCACATGTTTGGCGGAAAAACAGAGAACTAGTTTTTTTTTGTGAGAAAATACGGAACGGAATCATATTTTTTATGGAACAACGCTGAATCATATTTTTGGCAAGAAAACAAGGAATCATGTTTTTTTTTTGGGAAATTATGAAATCTGCAAAAACGCGGAACCACATTATGATGGTAATTAGACTTCTTAATTATTATTTTTAATTATTTACTTCGATCGAAGTAAAATTGAATCATATTTTAATTTAGGTTTTTTAATTGCACTACAAGAAAACACTGCGATTCCAGACGGAATTTCTGACGACTTTAGATCCGTCGGGAATTTTCGACTAATTTCCGATGAAAACCCGAGGAAATGTGGGTTGTTGGAAATCTGTCGGGATTTTTTGATGGATTTTAGATCGTCGAAAAATGGTCGGAAAATCCCGACGGAATCCTGAGGGCCACACATCTGTCATAATTTTCCAACGATAATAGATCTGTTAATATACCCGTTGAACTAGCCGTTGTATAGCCTTTTGAAAATTTAAAACCTGTCAGGAATCCGTCGGAAATCCGTCTGGAATTGTGCAGAAAATCTATTATAAATATCACTCCACCCTCATTCACAACTTCCACAAAACCAAAAAACTTACAAAATGTCTTCATCAAACCCAAACCCTTATGATTATTTTCGACAATGGATGGACAAACCTTGTCATTATCCAACGACGGGTCAACTGACGGATGAGTATGCACAAGGTGTTGAGGAATTCATGACATTTGCGACAAACAATAGCATGGCATCGGAATACGGTAAAATGTATTGTCTTTGTACTAAATGTCGTAATCATTAATTAGTCTCTATTAGGGAAGTATGAAATCACCTGTATAGGAGGGTTTATGCCGGGGTACAAGATTTGGTATACGCACGAAGAAACTGATTCAATGGTGCAATATTATGGTAGCAGCAGTACTTCGGGTAGGATAGAGGAACCTACACCAGAATTAGATGCAAACGTAGCTACTATTCAAATGGTGAATGATGCGTTTCGTAAAAACATAGCATTGTATGTTGAGGATGGTAATATAATAGAGGAACCTAATTTAGAGAGGGAACCTAATTTAGAATAGAGGAACCTAATAAAATAGAAGCCCGAAAGTTTTTCGATATGGTAGATGCAGCTAAGCAACCATTATACGGAGGATGTAGAGAGGGAATATCACCTTTATCAACTGCAAGCAGGTTGATGACTATAAAGACAAATTTCAATTTGGCAGAGGATTGTGTGGATGCGATAGCTGATTTTGTGAAAGATATTTTACCTGAAGAAAATATTTCATCGGTTTCATACTACGAGGTTTAAAAATTTGTAGCTGGTCTTGGATTGCCGTATCAGATGATAGATGTGTGCATCGACAATTGTATGATATACTAGAGAGAGGACGAAAACCGCTTGAAGTGTCGTTTTTGTCACAAACCTCGGTATCAGGAAACGAGTGGCAGAGTACCTGTTCCACATAAACAGATGTGGTATTTACCGATAACAGAGAGGTTGAAGAGGTTATATCAATCCGAGCGCACAACATGACCTATGAGATGGCATGCTGAACATAACTCAGATGGAGAGATTACGCATCCCTCAGATGCAAAAGCGTGGAAACATTTTCAAGAGGTCTATCCTAGTTTTGCGTATGAGCCAAGGAACGTATACCTCGGGTTATCTACAGATGGATTCAACCCTTTTGGAAAGCATGGGAGACAATATTCATTGTTGCCAGTAATCGTCACACCTTACAATTTGCTGCCTAGTTTGTACATGAAACGAGAGTTTCTGTTCCTCACGATCCTCGTCGTTGAACTGGAGCATCCTAAGAGATCTCTTGATATTTTTCTGCAACCACTAATTTATGAGTTGAAGTTGTTATGGAAAGATGCTGTTGAAGTGTTTGATTTTTCTCTCCAACAGAATTTCACTATGCAAGCGGTACTTATGTAGACCATAAGTGATTTTCCAGCATATGCTATCTGGATGGTGATAAAACCGTATTTTTAACCATTTTACCGTCTTTTTTAGAGCACTTTAATAAGTGTTTCATTCGCTTTTATATGTTTTTATTACTGCTTTTGTATATTTGTAGTGTCAATACTCTTTTCAGGTTACTTAGGAAAAAACGATGCAAATTGGAGAAAAACCAGATTTTCGGCTCAATGTCAAACCGTCAGAAGTTCAACCCTCAAATAAGATCTTTTCACCTTCTGATCCAGCCCAATTTCGGAGATATCAAAGAAGAACCAGCTACCTTTCCATTCCAACTGATTTGAGGACTACCCAACGGTTCAATCAAAAGATACATGAAGATCAAGAAGTCTCATCAGTGTAGAGTCGGAAGCTCCCAGCCGCAGCCAAGAAGCATTTGGCCACTCCTGGAGAAGCTCCCATGGCCAAGGAGCAGTTCACTGCGGTCAGAGGTCTTGGACCCGCGGCCAGCTTCTGTTTCGATCCTGAAGCCCAATTTCAAGCCCGTTCAATTCCTGTCAAGTCCAACTACGGAGAAACCCTAAAGACCGACGAAAATAAGAGCTGAAGACCTATAAATACATGTTTTAGAAACCCTATTTGGTGTGCTTCTTTTGTGCCACATTTAGATTAGTTTTTGCACCAAACTTTTGTTCTTAGTTTTTGCTTTTTACTTTCGAGATTTGTAGGGAAGTTTCTCGTGACTTTGGTCTTAAAATCGAGAAGCTTCTTCTTCAATCTCCTGTTCTTTATTTAATCATGTTTTTGCTTTCTTTAATCATGTCAGAGTAGTTTAGTTGTTGAGTTTAAAGGGATCATCAAAGGGGATTCACATGTTCGATAAGGATTCCACGAGGTAAACTTAGCCGTATTCTAGAACTCTTTCTTATAAGTTGTTGTTAAAGCATGGATCTAGCGTCATGAACTAGAGACTGATCCAAGGTGTATTAAGAGCCACGAAAGTGCTGAATCTGATCATTGGAACTGTAGTCTATATGGAGCGTGTTGCGCTATAAGATACGAAAGTATACTTATAGAGTACCGTGAAAGTATACGAAAGCTGACTAGTTAAGTATATAATTTTATAAATGTGTAGTGCTACGACAGTAGGTTATGCATATTTTTGTGTTCCAGTTCGTGGAGGCTACTAGAATCGATATTACTAAGAGCTTTGTTACCGTGTTTTGAATCGAACATTCCCCGAAGATATCCCTGTCGACCCAACATTGTTTTATTATTGTTTACAACCGATTTCTCATTTAGTTTTTCACCATCGATTTTAGTGTTTACTTTTTAAGCAATTTTACCTTTTTACGCACTTTACAATTTGTGATACTACAAACCCTATAAAACCCCTTTTCGTTTTAGACTTCCTTACTAACTCTCTTTCTAAGGTCTCACAGAAAAGCGTGCTCTCCTGTGGATCGATACCTAAAGTACTACAACGCACATCTGTGCACTTGCAGACTTTTAAGGTTATAAATTTAAAACCTGAAGCTAGGATTAATCCTGCACCACATCAGATGGTCGACTCATGGAAGGTTGGTGTGGCCGTATTGTCAAGATAACACTGATGTGTTCCAATTAAAGCATAGCCGAAGGACTTCTTGGTTCAATTGTCATCAACGATTTCTACCGCATGATCATCCATATAGTCGGAGCACGACATTGTTTAGGAAGAACAAAAAAGTATTTGATGGTCCACCCCCTGAGCTAGATGGAAATTACATCATGACTCAGTTGAGAGATTTTAGTGCTGAGAAGACGGTTTCATGTGGTGGTAATGATGCTGCTAGGGTTTAGCGTAGCTTCATGTAATAATATTTATTACCCTAGGTATCTGCAAGTGCACAACAATGCAATGTAGTACTTAAGATATCGATCCACATGGAATCCTCGCTTCCCTGCAAAACCTGAGAACCATAATTAGTAAGGAAGTCTAAGACGAAAAGGGGGTTTTTGGATAAGTAGTCAGAATTTCTAGATGAATGCAAAGAAAGAAAATAAACGCTATGAAACTAATGTTGAGTTACAGGGATATCTCTGGGAAATGATCGATTCAAAGCACGGTAACAAAGCTCTTATATAATTGATTCTAGCAAACTCCACAAACTGGAACAAAAAATTGTGTATAGCCTACTGTCGTAGCACTACACACCTATAACTTAACAACTTAACTAGCCAGCTTTCGTTGCTAGCCACGCAGAAAATTATGCGATAAAATCGAGTTCATAAATATTCACGGCACTCTATAAGTATACTTTCGTATCTTATAGTGAAATCCACTCTCTATCGACTAGTCTCGACATTTAGATTCAACACTTTTGTGGCTCTAATCTACCCCGGATCAGTCTCTAGTTCTTTACGCTAGATCCATTCAGTAATAACAAATCTATTGGAAAGAGTCTAGAATTCGGCTAAGTTTATCTCGCGAAGATCCTTATCGAACATAGTCGATTCCCTTCGATGGAGCCCTTAAACTCAACGACTAATTACTCGAACATAAAGAAAGTAAAGATGATATGAAAGAATGCACAATATATAAAAGGAAATATAAAATAGGGTTCAAGAGAAATCTCTATCTCCCTAAACAAAGAACGAAGAACAAAAGAACATAAAAAGCTATAAAATCGTGAATGGTGGCTCCCAAAAGGGGCACACCGTGGTGACCTAAGAGGCACACAAATTAGGGTTCTAAAAACATATATTTATAGGTTTTATGTTCTTGTTTGGTCGTCATTAGGGTTTCCCCGAAGAATAGAGTTGAACGGGCTTCAAACGGGCTTTTCGGGACGAAACAGGGCTGGCCGTGGTCGTGGAGCTTTTGGCCGCGGTGAACTGCTTCTTGGCAGCAGGTGGAGCTGCTCCAGGAGTGGCCAGAGGCCTTCTGGCCACGGGTGCGTGCTCTCTAGGAGTACCTGATGAATAGAATTTGTGTTAAGTTCATATCAATTACTCAAACCTACTCATATCATTGTAGTATTTGAGGATCGAACCAAAGAGGTTAAGATCAATGCACTAAGAATACATGAATCTTCCTAAGCTAGAGCAAATGTATGCAAGAATGTATATACAATGAAATGGATTGAGAATCATACCTTGGAATTGAATCGAGGAGGAGAGGAGTGTGACATGTTGTGGCCGAACCCTCCTTTCATCACACACCACGACCTTGGACCCAAGAGACAAATCATAGACCGATCCGACCCAAATTTGCCGTCCTTTATTGTTGAGGAGCGTGGTCCTCTTTATTCATGCTTGTTTTGTGTCGCAAGCTTGACGAGGGATAGGCTTGGGGAGGTCCCCAAGGGCGCGTTTAACGTCACTAGCTTGACGGTTGCTTCCTCATTGTCACTTCCTTCATGAAAATCACAAGAAAAGTGAAAAGATTAGCAACAAAAGAAAATAAAAAGGCTCTAGTCTCAAAAAGATTCAAAATCCTAATGATCAATGCTAAACCCCAATGGCAACGGCGCCAAATTGATAAAGGAGTTTTATTAGGTTCATATCAATTCCTCTATGCTTGTCATTGTAGCATAAGAGGTGTCAATCCATAGGGGTTAAGATTAATGCACTAGGAATGCAAGAACTTTTTAAGCTAGAGCAATTGTTTTTGGTTTTTATGTTTTTAGGTTAAGAAAGTAAAATG
>PKMM01020418.1:0-10850 GCA_002933915.1 Eutrema heterophyllum
AAAATTAAAATAAAAATCAAAGTTGAAGAGAGTAACGTTTCTCTTTCTCTTCTCGGTTTATCTTTTTCTCTTCTCTTTCCTCTTCCTCTTCCTCTTTTCCTTCTCTTCATCTCCTCTTTTCCCCGGAAACCCTAATCGTTGCACCTGCCGTACTTGTACCTGATCGTCTATCTTGTTCTTGCGGGCCTCTTTACCCAATTTCGGACTCGTCATCGGATATCGCCCAAGGACAAACGCCGGTCTTCCGCCGCTGGTCTTCTATGGTAAGTTCATAAACCCTAGTTCCACAATTAGTACCGCCGCCGTTATAAAGGATATGTGTACCTGAACCCTAATTCAATGTGTATCGATTTCACGCATTCAATTCAAAAAAACATATTTTCGCACTATGAAAGTAGTCAACTACTTATTAATCTTATTATGTTTGGCGTGCACAAAGATAGTTACCTATTTGTAAGCACATCGGCAACACTACATAGTTATCTACCCATTTGTGTATTATTACCTATTAGATAGATAGTTAGCTATTAATAATATTTTGTACCTACCATTTCATAGTCGACTATTTCGTATTCCTAAATTTTGTGTGTTTATGTTACCAGTGACTACACAATGAGTCTGTTACCGGAGAGGCTCTTCAAATTAGGCAATGAGCCTGTAAACAAGAAGGTCAACACCTACTTTCAGCTTAATTATCTTGACGCCATTACCTTTGCACTAGAAGAAGACCACATGGAGAAGCTTAAGGAGTCTCATTTCGGCCAACTGATTGAAGCTGGTAACAAGATTGCCTCTTCCATCAGATTCCTACACTTCATGTTGTCTAGGCAACTCGTAACGAAAAAAAAGAAAGAGATATGGTGTTTATTTGCGGGTCAGCCAATTCGCTTCTCAATCAGAGAGTTTGCCATTGCTACTGGTCTCGATTGCTCCAAATTACCGGGTTCTTTGGCAGTTGATGAAGATAAAATCAAAAAGTACACGCAACAATTGTTTGGTAAAGAGAAGAACGCAACCCCGCAATGGATATTGAACACCCTTTTAGGCAGGCCGTACAAAGACAAAGACACAAGATTCAGGCTAGCTTGTCTTTTGCTTGTCGATGGAGTTCTCTGTCCTACTTCTAAGAATACTAAAATCAATGGGGAACACATCTGGATGGTTAAAGATTTGGACGCATTTCTTGCTTATCCTTGGGGTCGCAAATCGTTTGACCAGACCATGGAAAGTATCAAAAAAAAATGTGCTACCTTGTCAAACCTTTCCCAAACAATTTGTGCGTTTCAAGGCTTCACACACGCACTACAGATGGTTGTCATATCTTGCGCTCCCATCATATTGTTTAAGGATGTGAAAGGAAAGTCTATCAAATCTAGTTTAGCGGATGATGAAGACGAAGAAGATGAAGTTTCAATACTACGCCTTGGTGCTCAGAAACCAATCAATATCTCCATGCCTTACGTGAAGTTTCTTGACACAGAGCCCAAGGTATCCAACTATAAATTTTATTGCAAGTAGACAACTATTTCGTTTTATATAAAAAGTCATCTACAATAACTATTATCAATTACTCATAAGTATACAAATAAAGCATTTCATTAATAGTCATCTATTTTTTATTGTTTTAATAGACAACTATTTCATATAAATAGTCAACTACATTTATTATTATCATTTACTCATAAGTATACAAATAAAGCATTTCATTAATAGTCATCTATTTTTTACTGTTTTAATAGACAGCTATTTCCTCTTCAAATTAATAGTCAACTAAAATTATTATTATCGGTGATAAGTCTACAAATAAAGCATTTCAATAGCCGAATATAGCCACATCTTATAATAGTCGTCTATATCATATGGTTTTAATAGACAACTATTTCCTCCACTTTGGAACAAGTTGTTGTGAAACCAATACTTGAAGACAATGACAATGTTTTTTGACGATACAGAGATGAGCTTCTCGGATGAAGAAGAAGACCACCGGGTTGACAACTTAATGGATGCAATAAAACGTTGCGATATCTTCACAATGGAATCATGGACTGGCGGGGTAAGGGCATGTGACCATATTAAACCACCAAAGGCACAAACAACAACTGCACAAACATCAACGGCCCGTAATGTGCAGAATTCTGATGTGAATGTCGAGGTATTAGTAGATTCTGCTGCGTCAGCATTTTTTCATAAGGTGGTTGCTGCCAATGCTTTGAAAGCTGATTTTGCCTTTCTACGGACCGATGTTGCATCAACGCTAGCAAAGTTTGCTCTTGAGGTTAGCAAACTTAATATAAATGGAAACACGTCGCTTGGAAATGATGAGGATCATTCTCAACCACAGCCTAAGGATCAAACTAAAATCAAGGAGGATACCATGGGTGTCTAAACTGACTATGATGAAAACAATTCAGAGAATGATACCAACGATGGAGAAGAAGCTAACGCTGACGAGGATTCAAACGGGAACTACAATGCAAATGAATCCGGTGATGCAAACGATGATGAAGTTGTTGATGATGATGACGATGAGGACGGAAAGAATAAGGAAGCTGGAAAGGCTGTAGAGGATGGTAAGTTTGTCGAGGTTGGAGTTGATTTCTAATATGGTAAGGATCATCAGCATGGCAAGGATGGGGAGGATGTACTTGACGCAGCGATAATCACTAATAACAGGATATCTTCTGTGCTTTCTGATCTTCAACCTACTCCTGACGAGGTAGTTTCTTAATACAAACAACTACTTTATGTTAATAGTGAATATCAACTATTCATACATAGTCGTCTACTGATAAGCTCAAAATTAATACCCTAAAAGTACTATAGCTGTAGTTGCAGTATATTAGGGGTCAAACCACAGAGACTCAAGAAAATCACACAATAGATCAATTAGTTTCGAATTAAGCTAAGCAGTTCAGTTGAAACAGAAAGCAATAAACAATAAAAGAGTTGATTAAATTCGATGAAGAGAATATAGGTTCAGGGTGTTTCTCAGGAAATCAGAGAATGCAGATAACCAATCAGTCATGATTCAGGTTATGCACGGTTCTTGAACTCAAATCACTAAGCTATAATTAACCAACTGTCGTTGCGAGAATTATCTAAGTCTAAATCCCAGAATCCCAAATCTCTTTGCAAATCCTAAAGATCTAAACTAGCTTTAAAGTTCAGATTTGATATGTTCACAAAACAACTAAACCAAATCTCTTTGCGGATAGCTATTTTGTTCACCCTAAGTTCTGTCATATTATCAATTGCATTGTCGTGCCTAATCGATTAACCTAAGATCTAAGTTCCAGATTCGTCAACCTAGAATTAGCTTTGAGAACAACCTATGGTGAAGAACTAATTCAGATTATGAATCCTAACTAATCAATTACCAGCACTCAATGAAATCCTTTATGAGAAACCCCTAAACCTAAAAGTGGATCTACTCAGACATGGAGATTGAAACAAGCAACATGATTGAATAGATCATCAAATTAAATAAATAGAAGAGAGTAAAACAAGGGTTCGAAATCTTCTCTCCGACGAACAGAGTTCTGACTTGTTGATGAAGGATAATTATGTGTATCCAAATCAATTACCCAAACACTCCATCATTGTAGTATTTGGGGATCAATCCAAGGGAGGCACAAAAACAACACACTAAGAATGCAAGAAATCGCTTAAGCTAAACAAACCAAAGAGATTTGAGTTTTAATCTAGCAACCTAATGTAATTGAAAGCAAATAAACAAAAGACAAGCACTAAACGAGATTAACAATGATTAAAAGAGGATCATTGGGCAAGACAATTGATTGTGGGAATCTTAAGCTAATCAATGATGTCCACATAATCACAAAAGAGCATTTCCTTAAGCCTAGAACACTAATTAAGATTAATATAATCTCTTAGTACTAATCACTTCGCTAATTATCAAATCAAGATCAAATTCTCATTTGTGAAATAAGTAATTAGCAAACATTAAACTCAAGTTCTATTAGCTAATAATCACCTTAGACAATCACCCTCATGAGTTAAGTATGAAAATCCTCTTATTTAATTCATTTGGGCATTTCATCAAACACCTTGTGTGCATGAAATGCTCTTAGCTCTAGATCAACTTTCTCAAGCCTAATCTAGCATTAAAACCATCAAATAAGAGAGGAAACAATATAATTAAGCCCTAGACATCAATAAATAACCAAGAAATCCCCTAATCTACCAAGTCCAATGATCCAAGAAGGAACTACTCACTAATCTTCATGAACCTAACAAATTCCATGAGAAAGATGATGGATTCCATGATTAATGAATAGAAAGATGAAGGATTAGGAAGATTAAACTTAAACTTGCAATTAAATTCAAGATCAATCATACAAAATCATCCAAAATCCTCTAAGAAACCAAAGACCACATTTTTGTGCCAAGAGAAAGAGAGAAAATAAAGCTTAGCTCATGAAAATTAGGTTTTTGGACTATTTAAAAGGTGGGCGAACCGGGTCAACCCGGGACAAACCGGGTATTGACCCAGCTGAAACTGGTTTTCGCTGATTCTGGAGATCTGTACCGACCAGTCCTGGGTCGGTACAGTTGGTCGGCACTATTCTCTGTGCATAGCTCATTTGGGCGCCAGACAGACACGTCCCCGCTAATTCTGGTGTATCTTTTGAACCACCGCTCCGAATGACTTCAAACTACTTCCAGTAGACATCCAACTCAATTATCTACAACTTCTATGAAGACGTCGAGAGCTAAATCTGAACGAAAGTTCTTCGTTTGGCGCGATCTTTGGGTGACTTCGGCTGGCTTCGATGAGAACAGACTGTGTTTTGTACCGATCCATTCTGGATCGGTATGGGGAGTGAAGCTGGGTCGGTACTACCCTCTGCTTCAGTACCAACCAGATAGTACCGGACTAGGATGGGTCGGTATTGGGCTTACTTGTGCTGATCCAATGCTGGTCGGCGTTGGTCTCGCGGCCAGACGGATACATCTTCGGTACAATCGCCATATCTCCTGGAATACTTGTCCGAATGACCTGATTACAACTCCTCTGGCAAGCTAACTCATCTGGCAACATCTTTCATGAAGATTATTGAGGCTGAATCTGACCTTAACTCCTTCGTTCGGCCGGATCTTCAAGACACTTCGGAATGATCCTTGCATCCTCTTTTGCTCCATTACTCCTAACATCTTCAAAATGTCCCCAAACACCTAGAAAACACTCCAAATGAATGCAAGACTCACTAGGACCTAATGCAAACTAACTAAAACCTAATTTAGACCAAAACACTAAAGAAAGATATGAAAACACATGCATGAGACCTAAAATGCTAAGTTAAATGCATGCTAAAAGAGGTAAAATATGGGAATATCAACTCCCCCAAACTTAAACCTTTGCTTGTCCTCAAGCAAATAAGAATAAGAAGAGAGAGAGGATCAAAAATGGGAGCTCAAATCCACAAGTGCCATAAAAAGAATCTAAGCCCAATGTCTAAGTTGCAAACTTCATGATGCGATGAAACAAACTTACTCAAAAGTGACTAGCCATACTTATCCTTGCATGACTTACATTCGAACCTCAACCCACACAAACTTTCATATCCTCCAACCCCTTGACATTGATTAAGTGTAATAAGCGTGAATCATGTTTATGCAAGATCAAATGAATTCGTTTGGCTAAGGGTTCGGTTATGAGATGAAGATGATCTCATTATCACGCATGGGTAATCAAATGCAAGGATCTCTCATGGAAAGAGCAAACTCTAGCAAAATGCTAAAGGTAAAAGGCAACCTATGCATACAAGGGAGAATTCTCATCTACCCAAATGCCTAGAGTGTCTCTAACCTAAACCTTTCTAACCCATTGTGCCCATATCCTAAGCTACCCATTTCTTCTCAAGGCATTTCGCCTTCTCGAAGCAAAACACGCTTGTCGTTCTTTTCACTTCATCTTCTTCTCGCTCGGGGATTAGCTTCTTCTTCCTTGCTCTTTGTGGTTTGATGCTTCTTTTGTTTTAACCATAGCTCTCCTTTTTGTTCATTCTTGTTCACGCCTCTTGCACCTTTTTGATGCTTTTGCCTTTGGTTTTTCTCTTGTTCTTTGAACTTTTGAGGCTAATCTTATGCTTAGAGCTATTATTACGAATCTTTGCATCAACCAACCTATAGATCCAATCCCCTTTTCCCTTCTCCTTGTTTATCTTTTCCATTCCACAATACCATTCCAAACAAAACCATTCACAAAATTTCCAAACCGTCCCCCATATCGAACCAAGAACCACCAACCTAGGTAGCCTACTCCTAGATTAACCCCGTGATGATGGAGCTAAATCTACATGAGAATTCCTCCTTGTCGCCCTAAACCTAACACTTTTTGCCAAGTTTGCTCGAAAGAAGGCCTCACCAATCACACACGAATAGTAATGGCTAGAAAGAAGGTTGAGGTCAAGGTAGGGGAAACCATTCCGATGATGGGATATGGCTACTTGGATAAACAAGAGTGGTGAAAGGGAAAAGATTATCCAAGTATGTATGAAGTGATCCACGAATCCATCCAAAAATGCATAAACACAATAATTACAGGTCAAAATTAAGGTTATCGCTTAGATGAGGTTGAATTCAAGTCAAGGTTTGCTTCAATCAAGGCAAGAACAATAAGACATGAGATCAAGGCATGGTTCGTTCTTAATTTCTACACGAGATCAAAGCATCAAGTAGCTAGCAATAATGGCATTGGACTAAGCTCTTAATATGGTACTTTACAAGGAAAAATATGTCATTGCTCCTAATGCTCATGCAAAGCTACCTTATATGCTATGCATCTAGACTCGATCCGCACAAAGGTTCAAAAATTTTCAAATTTATTGAAAATGCATTATATGCATGAGACTCAAGATGCAAAAAGCAAAATAAGATCACAAAACACATGATTAGACACCGGTCCCTCCCCAAACTTAAATCACAACGTCTCGGTGTGAAAGAAGATCAAGAGAGAGACCAAAAACGAAAGATAGAAATGCAAAGAAACTCAAAAGGAAAGAGTTACTTACAAATGAGGAGTGAGACTAGATGAATGGAGATGAATGAAGATCTTTCGACATCTACACCAATGTGCCTTGCCACGACCTTGCTACCATCAAGAACCTTGCAACCACCCAACAAAACATCAAAAAGAACAAGGAAGCAAAGAAAGACATGAAAAGAAAGTATGTACAATGATAAGCTTGGGGTGTCTCCCAAGAGCACTTTGTTTAAAGTCACTAAGTTTGACTTTGGTTACCCTTTTAGGTGGGTGAGAGAGGAGTGTGAGCACTCCATGGTGGATCTTTGAGCTCGAGCTTGAACACCGTGCTCATGACATTTTGAAGACCGGTTTCGCCTTTCTCCTTGAGCTCCGGTGTGAGGCTTGCTTTGACCATGGCAAAAGGCTTAGACCGTCCTTCACACTTGATTTTGTACTTAATCACCCCGTTTTCATGTTTCCAAGGGGTGAGAGTCATGGTGGAAGGTTGGCTTAGCTTGGACTTGGGCTCATCAAACTTGCTTGGTCCATTTTTCCCTTTGGCCTTGGTCCTTGTTCTCTTCTTTGCAACCTTGCTACTTTCAACCTCATTTTCCATCGTTGTGTGGAAGAGGGATGCTAAGAAATCACCATCCAGTGCATGGGCTTCTTCACCATTACCATAACCAAAAGCTCTTTCTCCACAAGATCCCTTCTTCTCAAAATTAGCCTTTGGAGGTGAAACCACATCCATAGTTGCACAATTACCCACATGCTCAACTCTTGGAGCTTCAACCTCATCATCCTTGTAAACCATCACCTCTTTAGCATCGACCTTAGAACCGTAGAGAAGGTTAGAGATCTCATCAATTGCCTTTTCATGCTCATCAATTGTCATCAATACCACGGCTTGTTCCTCAACCTTCTCCTTGTTAGCAACCATCGATTCTTTTATATTGAGAGCCGTGGAGGACTTCCTCAATCTCTATTAAAGACTCCTCATTCTCATCAATCAAATGCTCCTCCACTTGGCACTCATTAATTTTTCCTTCGAGATTCTCCATGGGTTTACTAGAAAGGGAACGTCCTTGAGCATTTTGATTGTCTAAATGCATGATCCTAGAAGATAGGGCTTCAACCTTTCGGTGTAGATCATCATAAGAGCAATCAACCTTGTCATGAATCTCGGCCACCATCTTATTCAACTCATTTGCTCTATTAGCTTGCCTGGTTAAGAGTTGTTGAAGCATGCCCTTCATTTCAAGGTCTTGTTGTGTACCCAAATCCACATTATCCTCTTCAAACCGTGTAATGGCATCAAAACCTCCATCAAAGTGAGCTGATTTTAGAGAGGCATTGATGAGCTTTTCTATCAATGTGGATTGCTTGTCCACTCTTTCGTTTAGAGCCTTCATTTCCTTAGTTCTCCTTTGCTCCTCATTAGCACTCGTGGTCCTTGTAGCCCGAGCATACTCATCACCATAGTTCTCTTCGCTTTGGGAAAAGTTCTCCACTAGTAGCTCTCCTTGTTCCACGATGAGGTTTGTAAAACGCCCATTGCTAGCCGCATCTAAGGTCCATTTGTGCTCTTGATCAATTCCCAAATAGAAGATGCTAAAGATGGCTTCCTCCTTGAACCCGTGATGGGGACAATCTTGAGTATATCCTTTAAGTCTTCCCCATGCCTTATGAAAGCTTTCATGCGTGCTTTGCTTGAAATTCGAGATGTCCCTTCTAGTTTGGACTGTTCTTTGTGTGGAGTAGAACTTGTTGAGGAAAATCTCCTTGCAATCTGATACGATTCGACCCAAGGAACACACTCTACGGGTTGGGTAACGCGGGATAGGCTTTGCAAGCGACGAATCGCTTCAAAGGATGTGGAGCGAATGGTCTCACAAGGGTTGCGGAAGGCCCTTGATATTCCTTCTTTGATGTTCTCGGATATGACTCACCTTGAACAACAAAGGATTTTCGTTTGATATTACTCACAAACGAAGATTTGATCTAGAGAGAAAAGAGATTTTTATTCAAAGACTAGATGATTTGAGATAATGAGTTACATGGAGTTTAAATAGAAAAACTAGAGGGATTGCATGCACAGCAATTAATCACCTCGAAAATGAACACAAGGGGCTGCATGCATAGCATTTAACCACCTCGAAAATGAAAGAAATTAAAGTCAAGTTTGAATTTGAAAATGTGAAGATCTTGCTTGATAGAAAACGTGGGCTTCTTTGGGCTTGTTGGGCTTGTTGGGCTTAGATCAACAGTTGGGTTTATTTAACTTCCTCCTGGTTGCCAAACAAAGGTTTGATCACTTCCAAACAAGTTGGGCCGAGCATACTTCAAATATAGCATTATGTAGACCCGTTTAGGTAAATGGGGCGAATCTCTTTCATGCGACGTCCATTTCCTTTGATCTTGGGCTTGTTGGAAAGTTAAGAGATCCATAAACATTCTCCAATTGGTTTCATGTCGATATTGTACCTGAGCGGGACTGTGTGACTCGATCTTTGGCATAGTCGCGAAAAAGGGCCTGAAACAGATCCTTTGACTTGTAAAATTCAGATCTTTTACGTCTGGGCTTCTATTGGGCTGAATCCAATTTTCCCAGATTCTCTGATGAACTAAGAATCCATAATAATTCGGTTCATAACTTGATTCGCTCTGGTTTGATCGGAAACCTCCATTGAGTGCGCCTAGGTCCAAATCGCGTAAGCTTGAGTTTGTCTGTATTGAAAATTGAATAGCTTTCTGACCTGAGCTTGGAATGGATTGATTCCACTTCGAGGGGTGCTCTGGTTGAGCTAAGAACGTATTCCAAGCAGTCGTTGGGCTGGAACAGTTGACCATAGACTTCGTCCCCTTTGTTCCTTCTAGGATCATATCACAATCATCCCAAGAATTTACCAAGTGAGATGGCAGCGTTCTCTCCCATTGGCTTGCTTTTTCTCCAAGAGAAAACGGAAACAAGATGAGCTTGATGCTATCATGGGGTACTCCTCCGGTTCTAAACGTGTCACACAACCTCTCAAAGGAATCCAAGTGATCATAAGGGTTCTCAACTTTCGTCCCCAAGAACTTAGACTCTTGAATCAATCTAACCAAGCTTGCTTTGATCTCATAGTCCTTGGCTTCAATTGGAGGAGGGTGGATCCCATATCTCGATCCACGACAACAAGGAGTGTCAAAGTTTCCAACCGCTGGCTTGTCCTTTGGAGCTTGGGTCGGATTTGATGCCAACTCTTGAGGACGTGTTAGTTCTTGAAGTTGTGGCATTTCTTGAAGTTTTGGAGCTTGAGAAATGCTTCTTTGGTCGTCCACCTCTTGAGGTTGTAGATCTTCAAGAACGTCTTTGTAATTGACAACCTCAAACACTTCAATTGATCTTGTCTTCCCATGTCTCTTCCCTTGATTTTGGTACCTTTGAAAGCACAAAAGAGCTAAGGAAGACAAGTTAGTAACAATAAACAAAAGAAAATTCATCATCTCAACGAGATGCATACTCTTAGTGATGTGCATTAACATAGTGAAAATAAAAGCTTAGTCTCAAGCAAAATCTAAATCCTAATGGTTATTGTTGTTGCCTCCCAGACAACGGCGCCAAATTGATGAAGGATAATTGTGTGTATCCAAATCAATTACCCAAACACTTCATCATTGTAGTATTTGGGGATCAATCCAAGGGATGCATAAGAACAACACACTAATAATGCAAGAAATCGCTTAAGCTAAACAAACCAAAGAGATTTGGGTTTTAATCTAGCAACCTAATGTAATTGAAAGCAAATAAACAAAAGAAAAGCACTAAACGAGATTAACAATGATTAAAAGAGGATATTTGGGCAAGGCAATTAACTTGGGG
>PKMM01020418.1:27370-47855 GCA_002933915.1 Eutrema heterophyllum
AAAAACAGAGTGTTACCTTTTAGAATTCGACCGAGGAGGATGTGTCCATGGAGTAGGACATGTTGCTCGAACATGGCGTTGGTGATCGCACCGCTCTCCTCTTTCTTCTACGTCGCTCATGGGAAGAAGCGCGTGGTTCCTCGTCATTGAGTTGGGTCTCCGTGTTTGCATGGAAAGAGTGGCGCCTTTCGACGTTCATGTCACTTTCACCGGTTCCTTAGTTTTCAGGTTGCACCTCATGACCGTGAGACGTGCTCGCTCCGGTAACCTTTGCCGTTAGCTCCTTGATTTGTTTCTTCATATCTTTGGCTTGGCTTTTCATTCCCTTGACCGTCCTCACCAACTTCCGTATGGCCTTATCTTGCCATTTGTTCCACCGTTGAAGGAGTTTGATGTGTTGATGCGCTTGGCGGGAAGCTGTGTCGATGATGGGTTCACCGTACGGTTGGAAGTAGTAGCGCTCACTCCCATAGGTGGGGCTCGTTGTGCCTTGAAGTTCCTCTTCAGCATCAGCATTAGTCGAGTCTTCATTTGTACGCGCGGAGGATCTTGTTCTACGTGTCCCCGGTTTGCGAATTCCTTCAAGCGTTGGGTGAATAGCGGGGTTATAAAGCTGTTCGCTGGTCGGGGAGAATGCGATGTTGCTCCGTTCACTAATCGTGGTGAGAGCTTGATTCGGTAGAATAACCTTCACCACGTCCTTTATGGCGAGCTCGAACCTGTAGGCATAAGAACTCCCAATCTTTCCGCCTAGAAAATGTGCCTTGCTGAGGTAGAACGCGTCTATACGTTCTATTCCAGCCGTTAGCCCAACTTTGCTCCCTTCTTTTACCGATCCCGCATTGATTCCACAAGCCTCTAATATAGGAGTGATGATGCCGCCTATGCTCAATTGTGGCGTCTTGTCCGACGTCGTCCACACCCAATCTTTGTAGTGAAGGAGGCACCGGACAAGGATCGAGGCTAGGTTAGGCCGGTAAGACTCTCCTCTGACTGCAGTTCCATTCTTGAAGGTGACAAGAAGTGGTACTAACCCGATGTTGAGCAATCCCAGCTCATCTTCGAGAACCATTCCCGTTTCGCGCCTAGCAAAGAATGTATGAGCAAGCATCTTGTGTGCATAGCGAAGGGCGGGATGACGAATGAGAGCTCCTTTCGATTCTCCTGGTTTGAAAGCACCACTCCCAATGGTTTTCCACAAGTTCTCGAGTTCTCCTGGGGGGAAGAAGAAGTATTTAGCTTCCGAGGTCCCTTTCACCGGGAAACCAAATAGTGCACTCAATTCACGGAATGTCATCTTGTAGTTCGTGCGATTAACCCGGAATTCGATGAACCCGTGGTTTGCGTTATCGAGGGGCTTCCCGAACTTGTAGAAGGTGGCGGATAAGGAAGCCAAAAATTGGCAGGTGGCGATCTGGTAGGCGGGGAACGCCATGTCGAAGAACTTCTCGAGACCCATGTTCCTGCAGAGGAGTTTAATATCGTCTTGGATTCCGAGTTCTCCGAGTAGGACATGGTCCGGGTACTTAGTCGCCTTGAAACCAATTCCCATAAGCTTCTTGTAAAGCTCTGAATATATTGGCGGTTTTCCTTTTGGTTTAGGGACTTTCTTCTTTCGAATCTCAGGCCGGTCACTTCCACTTCCGCTTCCGCTTTCATTTGCAACAACTTCTTTTTGCGATGCGACCTTCTTTCCTTTAGCTTTCTCCGCTTGAGCCCTTGAGGTAGGTCCTTTTCTTGGAGCATGTGCTGGTTGTTCGAGATTTTGTTGATCACCGGTGCGAGTCATCGTGCCTTTTAGGAGAGAAAGAAAGCATAATTAGGCAAAGTTTGCAAAAATTTTAATGAAATTCTGAACGCATTGATGGCCAATTTCACAACTTTGCCAATGTGACATGCTAAATCCTTATGACATATTTCTAGAATATCTAAAGCAGGCAATTGCTAATGAGAACCCCAACAATCAAGCAATCTCCTCGAAATTTTTGGATTTTCGTCACTATTCACTCTCAAGAACACTAGGTATCAAAATTTCAAATTTTAACCATGAATCTCCCAAATTTGTTCCCGAAATCGACAGCCCATACAACAAATAGTCAAACCAAAGCATTCTCATCTAAAATCGAGTCTCACTCAAGCAGTTTCAACAATCTCGAAATTTTTTTTTTTTTTTTTTGAAAAACATAGATTTGCCATGGGTAAGAGAGAGCATACCTTGTTGATGAATGGGGGTTGAAATCGATATGAGGATGATGAATAACTTAAGAAATCGAGCACAGGGGTGTTTGAATCACGAAAATTGGTTGAGAATTGAGGGAAAACTCAAGAAATTCTTGTGTTGTTTTTTTTTTAACAAAAATCGCAACTGAGGAGGAAGAAGAAGGTGGTTTTCGCGACAAAGGGGAAAAAAGAAGGAGATTTTTTGGTCAAAGGGGTTAAACCCGGTTTGGAGTGGTCAAAAATCGTGTTAAACCGGTCAAAATCGAGTGAAACCGGACCATTCCAGACCGAGTCAACGTGCAGAGAAAGTTGACTTACCTGGGCTATATCACATCGGTGTGCCTTAGACCGACGCGGGACACCGAGGATTCCCCTGTCTGATTTCTGGGAAGTCACGTCGGTGTGCGGTTGACCGACGCATCACACCGAAATGGCTTATGTTGAAAAACAGAAGTCATTTCGGTATAGATCCACCCGATGCACCACACCGACGTGGATTGAATGTTTTTCTCTGGCGAAATCACATCGGTGACCCTTATACCGACGCATCACACCGAGGATTCTCCTGCTGGATTTCGTGGAGGTGACATCGGGGTGCAGTAGACCGACGCAGCACCCCGAAATACCGTCTGTTTTTCAACAGAAGTCATTTCGGTGTGCATCACACCGATGCACCACACCGAAATGGCTTCTGTTGTTTTCTTGAAATCATTTTCCTCCTCCTTGATCCAAATTGAACCCTCAAAACCTGAAAGCATGAAACCAAAACATAAAAAGGAACTAGAAAGAAATTAAAAACAAATATTTACAAGGATAAACATGGGATTGCCTCCCAAGTGCGCTTGTTTATCTTCACTAAGTTTCACGTTTGGTTACCTTTTTAGACGGGTGATGGGCTCGAGAGAGGAACCGAGATCCCTTCCTCCATGAATGCGGACGCTGAATACGGTTTGAGTCTGTGCCCATTAACCGTGAATTCCCCACCGTTGTTGTTCCATAGCGTCACCGCGCCATAAGGCTTTACCTCCTTGACCTTGAACGGTCCCGACCATCTTGATTTCAGTTTCCCGGGAAACAGCTTCAACCGGGAGTTGTAGAGTAGAACTTGGTCTCCAACTTTGAAACCTTTCTTGACAATCCTCTTGTCATGGAACGCCTTAGTTCGTTCCTTATAGATCTTTGAGCTGTCATAGGCATCAAGACGGATTTCATCTAGTTCATGTAATTGGATAAGACGTCTTTCCGAAGCCGTCTTAATGTCGAAGTTCAGCAACTTGACCGCCCACAATGCTTTGTACTCTAACTCAACAGGCAAATGACATGATTTTCCATAGAGTAAGTTGAAAGGCGTAGTACCAATGGGAGTTTTAAATGCGGTACGTTATGCCCACAAAGCGTCGTCTAGCCTCTTGGACCAATCCTTCCTCGAACTACTCACGGTTTTCTCCAATATTGCCTTGATTTGGCGGTTCGAGACCTCTACTTGCCCGCTCGTTTGAGGAGGATAAGGTGTGGCAACTTTGTGTTTGACTCCATGCTTCTTAAGCAAGCTCTCAAATACCTTATTGATGAAATGGCTTCCCCCATCGCTTATCACCACTCTAGGTACCCCAAACCTCGGGAAAATGATTGATTTAAAGAGTTTTAGAACCACCTTTGCATCGTTCGTCGGGCTAGCAATCGCCTCAACCCACTTGGAGACATAGTCAACCGCTACCAAGATGTACTGGTTGCCATAAGAAGAGGGAAATGGTCCCATGAAGTCAATTCCCCATACATCGAACACTTCGACTTCTAAGATAGGGTTTTGGGGCATCTCATCCCTTCTATTTATGTTCCCCTTCCGTTGGCAAGCATCGCATGATGATACGTAGGTGTGAGCGTCTTTGAACAAGCTTGGCCACCATAGCCCGGATTGGAGCACCTTTCTCGCGGTTTTGAAGGAAGCGAAGTGTCCTCCATAAACAGAGCCATGACAATGATATAGCACGCTTTTCACTTCCTCTTCCGGGATGCATCGCCGGTAAAGATTATCTGAGCATCTCTTGTAGAGATAAGGCTCGTCCCAATAGAAATGGGTTACATCTCTAAAGAACTTCTTCTTGTTGTAGCTGTCCAAGTTTGGTGGTTTCTTCCCGCAAGCTAGATAGTTTACATAATCAGCATACCACGGCAAACCGAGATCACTCAAACTCTTGACTTCCTCTAGCTTTAAACCCGCAAGATAGCTTTTCTTCAACATCCCGACAATCATAAGATGTTCCTCGGGAAGAGAGTCATTGATGGGAATTGTCTCCTCAACTCTCAGTCTCGACAAGTGGTCCGCGACTCCATTTTCAATACCCTTCTTGTGTTTAATCTCCATGTCGAATTCTTGAAGAAGGAGGATCCACCGTAGAAGCCTTGGCTTGGCATCTTTCTTTGCTATCAAGTGTCTCAAGGCGGCATGATCGGTGTACACCACGATCTTCGATCCCACCAAATAGGAGCGAAACTTTTCAAAAGCATAGACTACCGCTAAGAGCTCTTTCTCCGTGGTTCCGTATCGCGTTTGAGCGTCGTCCAAGGTTCTACTAGCATAGTAGATGACATGAATCTTCTTGTCCTTCTTCTGGCCCAAAACCGCTCCAACTGCATAGTCGCTAGCATCGCACATGATTTCGAACGGAAGGTCCCAATCCGGTGCTTGCACAATTGGAGCACTCACGAGAGCTTTCTTGATTTCCAAAAACGCTTCAAGGCATTCCCCATCGAAATCGAACTCTGTCTCCTTGCAAAGAAGCCTTGTGAGAGGTCTTGCTATCTTCGAGAAATCCTTGATGAACCGTCTATAGAACCCGGCATGACCCAAAAAACTTCGAATGCCTTTCACCGTGGTTGGCGGTTCCAATCCCAGCATCACTTCGATCTTTGCTTTGTCCACCTCGATCCCTTTTTCCGAGATCTTATGCCCGAGGACGATGCCTTCGCGCACCATGAAATGGCACTTCTCCCAATTCAAGACGAGATTTGCTTCCTCGCACCTAGTGAGTACCTTGCAAAGATTTGACAAACAAGAAGCAAACGAGGCACCATACACCGAAAAATCATCCATAAACACCTCAACCATATCTTCGATTAAATCCGAGAAGATCGACATCATGCACCTTTGAAAGGTTGCTGGTGCATTACAAAGCCCAAATGGCATCCTTCGATAAGCAAAGGTACCATAAGGACATGTAAATATCGTTTTCTCTTGATCATTAGGGTGAATCGGGATTTGAAAGAATCCATTTTGTTGAACCGTTGCCCTCCATTTTGTTGAACCGAGACGACAATGCCTCAAATTTGGAGTTGAGGTCATTGTAAGAACATTCCACCTTGTTGTGGATGTCCGCCATTTTCTTACTCAAATCCATGGCGCCTTGAGCTTGGCCTTGTAAGAGTTGTTGAAGCATGGTCTTCATCTCGTTGTCTTGAGGCGTTGTGTTGCTAGCTTGTCCTTGTTGCACAAAACCGGGGGGTGTAGATTGTTGTTTTGGTTGAAATCCGCCGTGGTTGCCTTGAAAGTTGTTCCGTGGGACAAATGGTCGTGGTTGGTTGGAAGGGACAAAAGTCTTTCGTTGAAAGCCTTGACCCGGACTGGTTTGTTGGGGGTAAACCTGGTCTTGAGGATTTGCCACATTATTGCTGCGATAGGAAAAATTGGGGTGATTCCTATAGTTGGAGTTGAATCCGCCTTGGTAGCCACCTTGACCACCCACATAATTGACCTATTCGTGCGTATTATCCCCATCAACTCCCTCCTGATGGCTTGGGGTGTCATCATAATCACCTACATAGTTGACGGTTAACTGTGAAGCTTGGATAAGCTTATCCATCTTGTCGTTTAGAGCTTTGATGTCTCGTCTCGTCTTGTGATCATCAAGTTCTCCACCGCCCCATGAGGATCGATCATAGTCCTCTCCATAATTGCCGTCGCTTTGTGCCAAGTTTTCCACCAATTGTAAGCCGTCATCCACTTCTTTGCCCAAAAAATTTCCATTACTCGCGGTATCAAGTAGCATACGGAACTTGGGAAGAACACCGCGGTAGAGAGTGCTAAGGAGAGACTCGTCCGAGAAACCGTGGTGAGGACATTGCATGGTGAATCCTTTGAAGCGTTCCACGCTTCACTAAAACTCTCGTTCCCTTTTTGAGTGAAGCTGGAGATCTCATTTCGAAGCCGTGATGTTCTGGTGGTGGAGAAAAACTTGGCAAGAAAGGCCTTCTTGCATTGGTCCCAAGTTTTGATGGAATCTTGGGGAAGATTCTTTTCCCATTGATGTGCCTTGTCGCCTAGCGAGAATGGGAATAGGCGCAGCTTGAAACCATCTTCCGAGACTCCATTGATCTTCGTCATTCCACAAATGCGATCGAATTGATCCAAGTGGTCTAATGGGTCCTCCATGGCCAGCCCGTGGAACTTGTTGTTTTGCACCATAGAGATAATACCGGATTTGATCTCAAAGTTGTTGTGTTCAACCGGTGGTAGAGCAATCCCTTGGCGGTTAGCATGTGTGTTTGGTGCATCACCGGCTCCAATAGGTCGTGGAGGTCGTGGTGGATGAATTGGAACGCGGGGCATGCCAACACCGTGGTGGCCAACGCCATGAACGGGTGCTTCTTGGTGAGCAAGGGGAGGGTCTTGAGCTGCCTCCATACCCAACCTTTCGATGGGTTGAGCACGTCTTCGTTCTTGTCGTTCTCTGCTATTTGCTCTTTCTAACTCACGGATGTCGTCAACACGTTCAAGAAGGTGTGCAGTTCCCCTTGATCGCGTGTTCATGCACCTATATGAGAGGAGGGGAAAACAAGGCGAAAGAGATTAGGTAACAAAGTAAAAGTAAAACTTAGTCTCAAGAAGAAGTAAAATCCTAATGATTAATGCTAAACCCAAATGGCAACGGCGCCAAATTGATAACGGATATCTTCGATTTCAATTATCCAAGTGTACTCGTGTCATTGTAGCACTTGAGTTGTCAATCCATAATGGGTTAAGATTAAAAACTAAGAATACATAAAACTTCTTAATCTAAGCAATTCAAGGAGAGGTTTTCTAGCCACCTAAATGATATTGAAAGCAAACTATACTTAAACAACGCTATTGTAGTAATTTAAACGAGAGTGTAAATTACGGTTTAGAGATAGTACTAAAAACGAATCCAAGGGTGAAGTATACGATTGTTGGTAACTTTAGCGGTTTACAATGATGTCAATATACTCAAGTAATGCTAATCCTTAGGCTACAATCATCAAACAAGACTAACCCAATTCCTTGGAATTAATCACTTTGAAAACTACCAAATCAAGAACAAATTCCCATTTGTGATTTAATAAATTCCAAGCATTAGGGACGAGATTGTTTAGTCAATTAACACCTTAGACAACTATTTCCATATGCTAAGAATGTAAAATCCCTTGATTAGTTCATAGGGGAATTTCATCGAACACCTTCCGGGCGTGAAATTCCCTATCATCTAAACCAACTAGATCAAGGTCGATTTAGCATTAAGAACACTAAGCAAGGAAGGATTTATGATAATCTAGGCCCTAACATCATTGATTCACACTAAAATTGCCTAAACCTACTTCACCCTAGGATTCTAGAAATCTACTCACAACCCATGTTTATCTCCACAAATCTCATAAAAGAAGTGTTTAGATTCATGGAAGAAAATAAGAAGATAGATATAAGATAGAATTGAACAAGAACTTGCATAAATCACTCAAAAATCTCTTACAATCACCCTCTCTCTCTCTAGGGTCGAGTTTTACAAAGTTAAAAACAAGATAAGTGCATAATTAAGTCTCTAATAATTTATACAAAGTTTTGTCGCAGGAGTCACATCAGTGTGCATCTGACCGATGCAGCACACCGATGTGAAGCAGCTGAAATGTCCGGAGGAGCCGCGTCAGTGTGCTGTTGACTGATGCACGACATTGACGTGAGTTAGCCAAGTTTTCCGGCAAGATCGCATCGGTGTACATCACACCGATGTGGCACCCCGAGGATTCTCCTGTTTCTTCTGAGGGAAGCTGCGTCGGTGTGCTGTTGACCGATGCACGACACCGACGTAAGTTAGCCGAGTTGTCCGGCAAGATCGCATCGGTGTACATCACACCGATGTGGCACCCCGAGGATTTTCCTGTCTCTTCTTCTCTACTGACGTCGGTGTGCATCACACCGATGCAGCACACCGAAATACCTTCTGTTTTTCGACAGAAGTCATTTCGGTGTGCATCACACCGATGCATCACACCGAAATGGCTTATGTTTTTCTCTTCCTTTTGTGTTCATCTTCCTTTGGCGATTTTCCTTGCTCTTGATCCACATGTCCTCATCTCCAAGCTCCTCAATGCTTCCATAAGCACCTAGAAACACTCTAAACAATGCAAGACTCACTAGGACTTATTCTAAACTGACTCATGTCTCTAAATTGATGGAATGTTAATGAAAAGTTACAAAAATGCATGTAAAAGACATAAAAGCCAAATGAAATGCGCGTTAAAAAGAGTTAAAATATGCAACTATCAGAAGGATCGGACCATTGCTCGCTTACAACGTCAAGCTCGGTAGAAACGAAGCGGTGCAAGTTTTACTACCAAATGCGGATCTCACTCGTCTCGAAAACCGGCGGAACATCTCCTTCTACCTCGACAAGGACCAACTTTACAACCCGGCCATGGACCCACCCATTGGCCTAGCTCGAAAGGAAAAGGCCGAGAGGAGTAGGGCCTCGAGGGCAAGTGTAACCGAGGAACCCTCTGATTCCGACGGCGAAGCCACTAGTCCACCACTTCCTATGCCTACCTACGGGAGCGAGCGATACCATTTTGAGCCGTTCGATGGAGCAATGGGCGATCCCGCCACTAGACACGCACACCATCAAACGAGACTCCTCCAAAGGTGGTGCAAGTGGTAAGACCGATCGATGAGAAAGATGGCGAAGACGATTAAGAGTTTGAAGGAGACGATCAAATAGCTTAAGGCAAAAAGCTCTTGCGAAACGGCTAGCGACAGCCACAGAGAGACACGGGCCACAAACCGCCGTGAGATTGGCGAAGACTCGCATGGCGGTGAATTGATGGACCACGAGGAGGCATGCCGTTCCTTGGCTCGTAGAGAGAAGGCGGAAAAACAAAAGGCCATGAGATCTCCATCACCGTGCTCTAGCAACCCCTCCTTCTTAATGGGGTCTTCCTCCTTGTCTCAAGACTTCTAGGTAACACTCCAACACCCTTGTACATAATTTTTATTTTCTTGAGTCTTGCATTGTATAGTTATTTTTGTCTCTTGTTTTTGGTTCTTCCTTTGAATTTAGTTCACACCGGGACGGTGTGATTTAAGTTTGGGGGAGAGACCGGCATCTAACCATTTTTATTTCGATCTTATTTTTCTATTTTGCATTTTGAGTCTCATGCATTCATCTAAGGCATAGAAAAACCAAAAAAAATCGAAAAATTTGAAAATTTTAAAACACAAAAAGAAGTCATTCAGTTTGCATTTCATAAGTAGGATCGAGTCTAGTGACATATAGGTTGCATTGCACGTGCATAGGGAGCAATGATGATTTTTCCTTGTAGAATATCATCTTAAGAGCTCGGTCCAATGTCCTCGTTGCTAGTTGTTTGATGCTTTGATCTCGTGTTTGAAATAAAGGACGAACCATGTTTTGATCTCGTGTCATTACTTAGGTCTTAGCCAAAACAAGTGTGAATCGAGTCCAATCCTACCTAAGTGATAACCTTAATTTTGACACATTAATTATCGTGGTTGTGCATGTCAATGTGGATTCATGGATACTGATACACATATTCGAGCTATCTTCCTCCTTTTACCACTCTTTGTTAGCTCGAATAGCCGGTTTCCCCCTTTGGAACGGTTAACCATTCCCATAACCCAACCGTCCTTCAAACCAAAAACCATTTGTGAGTGACGTGAGGCCTTTTCCGAATCAACTAGGCAAAAAGTGTTGAGTTTAGAATGACAAGGAGAAGCTTCCGTGTAGAACTAGCCCGAACTCAAAGGGCTAGACATAGGTTAGGACTAGATAGGATGGGAGTTTGGGGATAAAGAAAAGAAAGAGAAGGTAGAAATGGAAAGAGATTGGGAGAAGAAATAGGGGATAAGCAAAAGTTGAAATGGTTGGCAAGAAAAGTGTTGAAAAAGCTCTAAGTATCAAAAGAAAATAGTCTCTAGTTTTAAAAGAAAAGAAAAAGAGCCGAAAATGGCTAAGGTACAAGAAAAGGAAAAAAGAGAGACTAGAGAAAGTAAAAGAAGAGCTAAGTGAATAAAAATGTTGTGAGCCAGCCATTTGGAGAAGAAAGAAATCCCCTAGGTGCTTAAGTGAAGAGAAAAAGTGAGACCAAGTGAGTAATGAAGGCTAATGGCCTTGTGAAAAAGGGTAGCTTAGGAAGAGTCATCATTCGGGCTTAGAGATTAGGAGTTAAGATCGATAGGAGGCATTGGGTAGATGGAAGTCATCCTTGTATGCATCTATTAGGCTTTACTCTTAGCATTTTGCATTAGTTGATTCCTTTTGAGAGATCCCTTTGCATTGAAGTAACCCCATTCATTTGAGATCAATTTTATCTCAAGACCTTTTACCATGGCCAAATGAATTCACTTGACTTGCATAAGCATGATTCACGCGAAACAATTTAACGAATGTCAAAGGATTGGACGAGAGGAAGGCATGTGTAGGTTGAGACTTGGGTTTGATTCATGTAGGGAAGGGATATGGCTAGCTCCTTTTGAGTAAACTTGTTTGATCGCATCTTAAAACTAGCAACTTGGACATTGAACTTGATTTCTTTTTATGATACTTGTGGATTTGAGCTCCCGCTTTCAAATCTCTCTCCCTACTTGCTCGTGTTTGTTCGCTTGAGGACAAGCAAAAGAGTAAGTTTGGGGGAGTTAATATCCTCATAATTTGCATCCTTCGAGCATTCATTTATCTTAGGATTTACTTCTTTTGCATGTGTTTCATGGTACTTTCATAGTGTTCTAGTCTCAATTAGAGTATAGGATGCTTTTCATTAGGTCCTAGTGAGTCTCGCATGTCCTGGGGTCTTTTCTAAGTACTTGGAAGCGCTTTGGGAGGATTAGGAGCCATGGAACCAAGCTTGATCGGATCTGGATACAAAAGGAGATGGCCAAGGCAAAAGAGCAATTTATAGAAGGTTGTACCGACCGATCCTGGGTCGGTACACTGGATCGGTATTGGGACAGAGAGTTGTGCCGATCCACAGCTCAATTCATACCGATCCAGAACCGATCGGCACACTAGCACGGATCGAGCATCTTTCACTCAGCATCCTTTTCTCTTACACTGCACCGACCTATCTTGGAGCGGTACGCCCGATCGGTACTGAGGCAGAGAGTTATGCCGATCCGAAGAGCTTTCCCGTACCGACTTGGAATGACGCGGCACAATCCTCGATGAGAATTAGTACCGAACGATGCTCGGTCGGTACTACCGAGAGGCACTAATCCGGCATTCACACATATCAAATTCTGCCGGCTAGAAACTCATCCCGCACTCACCCGGCACGTTTCGCATCGATCAGACTTCAGTTTAGCCGGCTAAAATCTGCATCCAGCGTCCATCCAACCTGCACGATGAAGATTAGTACCGACCCATTCTAGGTCGGTACTACCGAACGGCACTAATTCAGCGTTCACGTAGGTCAATTTCTGCCGGCTAAAACTCATCCCACGCACGATCCAGCATGTTTGGCATCGACCAGATTTCATTTTAGCCGGCTAAAAACTCACCCAACATCCATCCGCCTGCACAGAGAGAGTTAGTACCGAGTGGTTTGTACCGACCCAGGATCGGTCGGTACAAAATTTCTGCTGCAATTCGATCCAGACCCGACCGGGTCAATACCCGGTTTGTTCCGGGTTGACCCGTTTCGCACTATTCACTATAAATAATTTTTAGACCTAATTTTTGATCATGTCTCTTTTATGCTAAAAACCTCCCTTTTGAGTCTTCTAAGTATTTTTGTAAGAGAGATTCTCCTTTTAATCTATGCAATCTAAGTTTATTTCTTAATCTCTTCTTCTCACATCTCATTTCTTAATCATCCAATCATCTAATCATGAGATTTAACATGTTCTTCATAGGATTTGTTGGGTCCATCATGATTAGTGAGTAGTCTTTTAGGATTTGGGGATGGGTTAGATTTAGGTTGATTCCTTGGATAATTTGTGACGATTAGGGATAGATTAATATATTTCCTTTCTTGATTAGTTATCTTAATGCTAGACTTGCTTGAGAAATCTTGCTTAGATCAAAGGGACATTTCACACCCACAAGGTGTTCGATGAAATGCCTAGATGAACTTGTCAAAAGATATTCATTCATAGCCTATGAGAGTAGTTGTCTAGGGTGTTTATTTGGTTGGTCTTGAATGATTACATTTAATGCTTGCTAATTAGTAATTCACAAATGAGAATTTGATCTTGGATTAGTAATTAGCATGGCGATTAGTATCTTGAGAAAGGATTAGTCACATTTAATGACCATTGCCTAGGGATTAGCCTTGTGTGAGTATTGAGCATCATGAATTAGCCATAGATTCGCCTAATTCGATTACCCCATCCTTGAATTCGCTTTTGTTATTGAAGTTCAACTTGTTTAGTTTGCTATTTCTAAATCTTGTTTAGTTTGCTTAGGTTATTAATTAAAACTCAACCCCTCTTGTTTAGCTTAACTTAAGAAGTACTTTGCATTCTTATTGTTTTGAAATCTCGCTCATTTGGATTGACCCTCAAGTACTACGATGATACGAGTAGGAAACGAGTAATTGAATAGCAAAATCTTACTATCAGTAACCGCTTTTCTTCGAGCGAATTGTGCGCATTCTCACGTGGTCCATTGTTCCTACAAAATAGAGAAACAACTCGGCAAAAATATGAATATGGTTGTAATTGAAAGATTTCAATGCGCGAGGATACTAAATCGAGTATCAAGAGACATATTCAATAAACAAACGAGCAATATTACATAAATTAAGCAAATCGAGGTGATAATCATAAATTTTGGGTTTGTGACGCACTTGCATAAAAAATTTCTAGAAATAGATTTTAAGCTCATCTTCATGCAATTTCAGTAGATTATCGTTTACTAATTATCAATATAATAAGACTTTTCTAAATTAATCAACATTACTCTCCAATTTCGTTTTTATTAAGCTCAAAAATTTCAAATTTCAAAAATCTCAAATTCATAATAATTAAGTGCTAAAATTGAAATCTAGACATTCTAGAAGTTCAATCTCAAGTTCTCTAACAATTTCTAACTATCATAGACATAGATCTAGTTAAATTAAGAAAAAAACCGTAGGGTTTAGCTCATATGAAAAAGTAGAAGTTTAGATTCATACCTTGGTGGAAAAGATGAGATAGTTGTGGAATTGGAATCTTCTTTGAAAAAGAGTTATAATGGACCAAATAATTTTTGTAAAAGCTTTGAAATTGAAAAAGTTGTTCTTACTCAAAATCTCCAAGTCTCTTGGAAGAGAAGAAGAAATAGAACTTTTAATCTTGAAATACTCCTTTTTCTTTGAAAAGTTGTTTTATGCAAAAAGAAGTTTTCTATTTTTCAAAAACTGTTTGTTACTCATTTTAGCGGGACACGTAAATTAAACCGGTATGGTTCAATTTTATGTCGAGAACATGTTCGGGATTGCACGGTTCATAGCCAGAAACGGTTTGGAAAAGGTCGGGGTTGGTTTTGGTTCGGAATGGCCTGGCCGCAGGTCGAGCTGCTCCGATCGCAGCCAACTGCTTCTTCGCCACGTGGCCGGGCAACGCTCCTGCGGTTGATGGCCTTCTCGCCGCGAGTCGGACTGCTCAGACCGTGGCCAACTGGCCTCGCCTCGGGAGTGTTTTCCCCCTCGTTCCTTTGGCGTTTTGCGATCCGTTTTGACTGGCTTCTTCATTTTTTTGTGTTTTCTGGTTTTTTGAATGCTTTTGGGTTTTTGTGGTTCTATATAAAGCCTGAAATACTAAAAATAAAAATGTTAATAGAAAAAGAACGGTAAAACAAAAGAAAGAAAAACGTACCAAATGGGTTGCCTCCAATCAAGCGCTTTTGGTTAAAGTCGTTAGCTCCACTTTTGGTGGGATCTAGGCGTGAGCAGAAGATATCCTAGGAACAAACATTCCTTGGGTCTCATCAAATTTGAAATGTGGTTCGCCTATGTCTTGTATCCCCTTCTTCTTTCCGCGTTTTCTCAGAATTTTTGCGTTTTGAAGAGCTTGCTTTGTTTTCTCGATCATCCCTTCCAGTTGCTCTTCTTTGGAGTCTCTTAAGTCAGGTGGAATTGGAATTCCGTTCCTTTGTCTTTTAGAATTGGAATTCGGTCCGGGAAAGTAGGATAAAACTTTCTTCGATCCACATTCAAGAAAATGACATGAGAGTTGGCGTGATCAACGATGGCGCCAACGGCAGCTAAGGAAGGTCGACCAAAAATCAACGGTCTATCTTCGTCTCGATCCATCTCGAGGACTTGAAAATCAACGAGAACAATCTTGTTCTCAATGAGTAGTTGAAGGTCATGAATCACTCCTTCGGGCTTCTTTTGGGACGAGTCTCCAAAAATTACACTCTCGGTAGATGCTGTGAGATTTTTTATACCAAGCTTCTCGGCAAACGTCTTTGACCTGATGTTGACGTTGGCTCCTGAATCGCATAGACAATCTACAAAAATTATTCCGGAAATCGAGCAAGAGAAAGAAAAACATCCCGGATCATCGGCTTTTCTAAGCCTTTGAAACGGTGTTTGTTTTGGTACCTCAAATGGTGGTTCTCGAACCAAGTTGGATTCGGTATTGGCTCTTCCATAGAGTGGGACAAATTTTGAAGCTTCTCCTTGCTTCGGTTCATCGTTGACTTCCTTTTTGGGCACGATAGAAATCACGTTGCAAAATCTCTTCGGGTTATCTTATACTCTTCTGGGTAGAGCTCCGTTCGGTCTCTTAGATGAGTCCGCGGTTTGAGAGACTTGCATATCCAACTCTTGATATGGGTCGAGAGAGATTCAAATTTCCCATTCAAGTCATTGTACATACAATCTACTTTGACGTTGAATTCTTTCGCTGTCTTCTCGTTGCTTTGAGCGAGTAGTTGAATCGATTGCTCGAGCTTCGCTATTTGGGCAGCAAGTTGAGTGTTAGATGTACCTTGTTGCTGCGTGTTTGAGTTGTTGTAAGGAGCGGCTTGAACGTTGAAAGGTGGTCGTGGTTGGAAATTCCCATTTCCTCCATAGTTCCCATTTTGGAACCGGTTTTGAAAAGGCTTTGATTGTTGAGGATAGAGCTGGTCTTGGGATTTCTCCACGTTCAGATTTTGGTATGAAAGATTGTTGAAGTTGGCGTTGTGGAAGTTGTTGTTGAATCCGTTGTTGAAATGGCTTTGATAAGAATTTTGTGCTCCCACATAGTTACCTTCTTCTTCTTGAGAATACGAATCGTTGTTGTCGGGTTCGTAGTAAGCATCATCTTCGCCTCCATTAGTATCTTAACAAGCATGCACTTAGAGATTTTGGTTCTTAAGAAGTTGATTCATCATGTTCTTTAGCTCGACTATCTCCTTGGATTCCGATGTATTTGATTTAGTCGATCTATCATAGTCGGGAGAATTGTTGCTATTAGCAATAGCAAGATTCTCAATGAGAGCTCTTCCTTGGTTTATGGTCTTCATGGAGAAGTCTCCATTGCTGGCCGTGTCGATAGAAAGTTGATATTTCGGTAGCAATCCTCGGTAGAAAGTGTTGAGCAAATTCGGACAAGAAAAATCGTGATGAGGGCAATCTCTCTCGTAGTCTTTGAAATGTTCCCACGCTTCATGGAAAGACTCCGCCGATTGTTGATGAAAACTTTGAATTTTGTTTCTCAACGAGTTGGATCTCGACTTGGTGTAGAAATGGTTTAGGAAGGCGGCTTTGCACTCTTCCCAATTAGAGATAGATCCTGCGGGCAAAGATTTCAACCAACGGTGAGCTTTATCGGCTAAAGAAAAAGGAAGAAGCTTACATTTCACATAATCAGTGGAAACTTGGTTTGTTCTCGTCGTGCTACAAATCTCTTCGAACAACTCAATATGCTCCATCGGATGCTCGGTAGTAACACCATGAAATTGGTTTTGCTTTATCAAAGCAATGATTTGAGGTTTGATCTCAAAATCGTTCCTATGAGGTAAAGGAAGTTGAATTGCGGCTCAATTTTGGAAGTGTTGATATGGTTCATCAAAATCAGCAATGATGCGGTTACGCGCTTGTCTCTTTGGAGGATTAGCGGGTAAGACAGGATGGTTGGCGTTCTCACCATTAGGAGGAATCGGTGCATTAGCTTGAGCATCGTTCCTTGGTGCATCACGATCGACGGAAAGTTGTCGCCTCAGATTTTCAGCATTTTGGTTTTGGTTTTGGTTTTCTTTGGGATCGAGTTTTGGCTGGTCCTTAGCACCATGGATAGCCTCTCGGTCCTCTTCGTGATCCGAATCATCACAATAATCCTTGTGATCAAGTTGATCACGGTTTAGTTGATGTTCCAGACGGTCGTTCTCGGCCATCCTTAAAGTTCTTTTGAGTCTTCAGAGTTCTCTCTCGTGTGTCGATATCGTCTAGTTGCGGTACGGTTTCTCTAGGAGTTCTCCTAGTGTTCATGCACCTTAGAACAAAAGACAAAAATAAAGGAGAATGTCAAAAGAGCAACAAAGAGCTTGAAAATCAAATTAGAATACGAAATCAAACAAGCAAAATCAATCCCCGCTGGCAACGGTGCCAAAACTTGACACAGCGGAATGGTTACCGGCATGGGGTTTACCCTTTTACTAGGCTGCAAGAGTACAGCTAACGCAGTAGTACTTAGGGATCGAATCCATGGGGTGACGTTGTCTAATTTCTAATATGTTTCTAAGTTGTGTCTAGACGTAAATAAAATTTATGGGTTTTGTTTGTCATGATTGTAGCTAGAAAAATAAACTAAATTAAGCGATAAAATAAAACGGAAAGTAAGCAAGCAAATGATTAAAACGAGGTTGTAAAAAATTAAACGAAATGTTGGGCAATCGGTATTCTCTAGGGTTCATGGCCGATTCTCACTAAGACTTTGCTAGGATTTCTAAAGCGACTTTTTGTCGTCTTTGGATTCTTAAACTTGGAACACGGACACTGTGTGTAGTCTACTTTCGTAAACCCTACACACCTACAACTTTAGTACTCGACCGGTTGCTTTCGTCTCCGCCCCCGCAAAAAGTTAGTGATTATACTCAAAAGTCGTTAACGCTCACAACCCCTCCAAAAGTATACTTTCAAAATTTTGTGACGGTTTTGCTCGTTTACCCTAGGTCAAGTATATGGATCCAGTACTTTTGTAGTTCTAAAAATACCTAAGTTCAGTTGCAAGGAGATCAATCAAGCAAACATGCATCAAGAGAAAGGATAAAACGAAGAATCCTAATCGGTATCCTAGTCTAAAAACCTAATAAGAAATCGAACCACGAGAGCCCCTTTGAAACCTTATACCCAACAAGAGAATTACTAAGTATATTAAAGAGAAAACAGTAAAGAAAAGGGATGAAGAAGGCTACTCTATCGAAGAACAAAGTTGCAAGAGTAGCTTATGCCGTAAAACGTAAATGAAAAAGTGTCTAGAGATGTGTGTCTTTGTCTAAAGACCTAAAAACAAGTATATATAGTCTTCACTTTATTTAGGGTTTGATGTGGAAAGACGGAATCGGCCTCAGGTGAAGAAAAGCTTTGCTTTGGACGAATTGGGCTTGGCCGCGGGTGTGTGGCTTCTGGCCGCGGCTAACTGGTGTTTGGCCACGGGTCGAGCTCCTCCAGGCGTGGCGAACTGTTGCTTGGCCGCGAGTCGGGACTCTCCTGCCGCGGTGGACTTCTCTTCGAGGCAGCTTCAACTGCATTCAGTGCTTCGGGTATATTTAAGGATCCAACCATTGGATCGTCTCCAATTCAATTGCATTTTAAAGCTAGTTGTATCTACTTTGTTGTGTCCAAATTTAGTGATGATTAGACGGTGAGAAGGTCTTCTTTGATTGCAAGACTTCTGACGCTCCGAGTTTATCCAAAAACAAAATTTTGTTCCGAAATGCACTCTTTTATCCCAAGTTACCTGAAATGTCTTTCAAAACACTAAAATATGGAAATCACTTGAAAACCATTGGAAACGGAGTTAAAACACCTGCAAAAGATATTAAAGTGATCTATAAAAATGGTCAAAAACCGTTGTTATAATTTCACCCCACCGAACTCGCCACGTTAATACTCGAAATGCCATGGAGGCCTAGAAAGGAAGACAGATTTCAGCACAAAATGAGGACTAAAAGTGGTTAAGTAGAGAGCTCGTCGCAATCAGGCCCACTAAAAGAACAAGCCCAGCCGAAGAAAAGATTCGAAATATGACTAAGTTTTAGCTCTCTGCGGATATTAGAAGGAAAACGATATGGTTGAGGATTATATCGTCAACTCGTCTGGGAATCTCGAGACATGGCAGTTGGGCACTGCAAAGGACGGAGAACGTGCCACACGGAGATCTCAGGGAGAAGTCCACTTAGACGCCTATAACGGCAGAAGAAGGAAGTCATTTTAGGGGATCCGGTTTTTTACTCTGAGCTCGTTATTATAGCGACCTAAACACTTAGGCTTTATACTCATTGCTTGTAATTCCTTAAGCCATTTTCTTTGAATGACTAGGAGATTGTGGGCCAAAGTTCAGGACCAGAGCATGTTATATAGTCCCTTCCCAAGCGTAATCCATTTTCTTAATCAATAAAGTCAATTCATCCTTAGTTCTTCCAACGAAAATCTATGTTCCCTTTTGTTTAATTTTATTTGCCCTCAACCATTTAATTCATTGTGGTGAGATTTGGCATCCAAAGGAGGCATGCATAACAAAAAAAGTAGGTGAAAAACACTCGAGTATCTTGTACAAACCCGATGCAGAGATCTAGAACCCAATGCGGAGATCTAGTACCTGACCCAACAACCGGACATGTGACTTGGTATACCAGTATGAGCCAGTTATCTCGATAAATACACTTATTTCTTTTCTGGGAGAGGGATCTGATTTCGTTATATTTTCCACTAAGTTACTTTGAGCTTTAGACTCATTCTCTCTCAAATTCTCAAACATGTATCCCCTCTTTGGCTTCCGAGACCTACTCTCAACCACTTTCTAGTCATTTTCCGGCCATCTCTCTCTAAGAACCTATACTCTTTTTGTATCGCTTCTGATGAAGACATCCCTCCTGAACCGGATCAAACACTACCAGAACCGGGTCAAGCACCAATCTTACCGCAATGAGCCATCACCAGAACTCAGACCATAACACTTCAACACAAGTTGAAGTTTTTGCCAAGGAAACCATGAATAAAGACCAGAAGAACACCAGCAAAGGACGAGAAGAGAAAAAACACGACCAAGACAACCTACACTTATAGAGAGACCTAACAATTATTTATTCATTTTGATTCTCCAATTTTTTTATTCTATTATTTAGTTTTTAATTAAATAATGTCACATATTTTCAAACATTTTATTTTTTATATTCTTATTCGAATGGGATTTATTTTGTATTATTTAAACACTCATATATTAAGTTTTCCATACAAAACCAGACGGAATTTTTTATTTATTATTATTAGTATTATTATTAACATTGTCTTTTTAGATAAATATTAATTTTTTATTTTTTTTAGTAGCTTTACCTTTTAAATTT
Organism: Eutrema heterophyllum; assembly: GCA_002933915.1. NCBI lineage: Eukaryota > Viridiplantae > Streptophyta > Magnoliopsida > Brassicales > Brassicaceae > Eutrema > Eutrema heterophyllum. Next base: position 47,368 of record PKMM01020418.1, read on the forward strand.
AGGAACTACACTTTACCTTTTAAAATAAGAAATTGGTTATAAACTTTTCCAAATTTGTTTTCTCATTTTTTAAGTTATTTTGGCTTTTAAGATAAATCTACATTTATTATTTTTACTTGTGGTGTAGTAGTTGTACCTTTTATGATTAATAATCAATTATAAATTTTCTTTCTATTTTTATTAATATTATACTAGATAAGTACTCGCATATATGCGGATTTATAATTTAATATTTTATAAACCGTTAAAAAAAATTAAAAACAAAAAAAATGAAAAACAAAATTAGATCACCCTTAAAATATATAATACATAAACTAAGAAACAGAGTTTACGATGAAATAAATAAATAACCTTGAAAAGAAAATTTGGTGAAGAAATGCAGTAAATAGTTTTGGATACGATTATTAGATTTTTAATTATGTAAAAATTTTGTGTGTAGTTGGCATACTACAAAATTGTGGTTTATATAGAGGTGAGAAATTAGAATT
>PKMM01020418.1:48242-136855 GCA_002933915.1 Eutrema heterophyllum
TTAGTTTAACATTTTTTAATATTTACTTTAATTCATTTTTACTTTTTTAATTAAATTGATACATTTCAAGATTTAAATTAACTTTGACACATGTCATTTTAAAATTGACACATGTCAAGCTTTATATAATAAGATGTCAAAATCTAATTGAATTTTTTTCTTTTACATGTGTCAAAATCTGATCGATTAACTTAACACGCGTGTCACGATCACGTGAGGTAGCAACTTTGAAATATTCAGTTTTATATAATAAGAGATGTATTTTTTTTTATATAATGAAAGAAAAGTTTGCTTGATTTACGTTAATAAAATATTTCTAGTTCAGATGTTCTTTAAAAAAAAAAGTTTAGGGCTTGTGCATAAGCATAACCTCTTGTCTTTTTTACTCTTGTGGGCTTTCTCCTTTTAATGCTTTTGATTCGAATCCCGCCTATTTGATTCGCCACCGATCGTGACGGCGGAGAGGCCTTCCCTCCTTTGCACTCTTCTAGCCGCCGACAAGTTCCTAAAAACTCTTTGTCTTCAATCTCTCGGAGTGTTCGTGTTATCTCGGTTTCTTTCCTCAAAGGTAACTACTTTTTATCTTGTTACGGAAATTTGTAAACTTTGCAAAACTTTTCTTATTAATTCTCCTCGGAATATTGCTCGTGAATCGTGATAATCCAATCATAAGCTGTGTAATTAGCTTGTTTGTTTGTAAAGCGTTTTATTTCGCAATCCCCTTGTTGATACTGAGATTCGGACAATTGACTCTGCTTTTGCAGGTACAATTCTTTTGTGGCAATGGCTGCCCAAAAAGTGGAAACTTGTTGTGGAGATTCAATCAGTAGCCTACCAGATGAGGTCTTGGTCCAGATCCTATCTTTGCTCCCAACTAAACTTGTTGCTTCCACATCAATTCTCTCAAAGCGGTGGAGAAATCTGTTGCCTCTAGTTCACAACCTTGATTTCGATGAGTCCATGGTCCTTTCTCCCGGCAATACAACAGTAGTAACACGTGCTCGTTGCTTCCTTGATTTCGTGGACAGAACCCTTGCCTTGCTAGGTGATTCTCCCATCAAGAAATTCTCTTTGAAACGGATGTATCCAATCGACGAGCCTCGGTACAACCATCTGATGTACACTGCTGCAACGTGGAGTCTCTGAACTACACTTGTCATCATCATACATACAATGTATAAAGCCTGAGTTCTTCTTCAGCAAGACATTGGTTAAACTCACTCTATCTGATGGATATTATGGCCAACACAATCATCCTCCAGGCGGTGTGCTTTTCCCTGCACTCAAAACTCTCTCTCTCTTTCGAGTGTGCTTTGTTAAGTTTGCAGCTGCTGATTTTTAATACTGCCTCCTCTCTAGCCCTTTGCTTGAGGAAGTTAACATATGTGATGACGATCCCTCTATACTGGGTTGGATAAATCATGTTTCGGGTACATCCATACAGAAAATATCCATTTTTTACCGTTGTCATGATCTAGAAGCCCACTTAGAGGTTGCCATCGAGACGCCCAATCTTGTGTACCTTGACTACTCTAGTTATGTCGCACAAGATTATGATTTTCAATTGGATTCGCTTGTCGAGGCTAGACTGGGTCTTGTATTATGGAAGTATAATGATTATATACCACCAGTAGATGAATATTTTGGGTATGATTCTACAAAGGGTGATGCTTGGGGTGATGCAACCAAACTCATTGCAGCGGTTAGGAATGTTGTGACCCTTCACTTGTCTGCTGATTCTCTTGAGGTCACTTTCCTACTCTCTCTTTTCGCTTCTTCTTCTTGTTGTGGTTATATATTGTTAGTCAACTGTTTACTTGTTTCAGTTTATAGAGTGTAGCCATGACTAATGTTTGATAATCTCTTTTGTGTGATCGATCATCAGGTGTTTTTTTTCTGCTGTAAATCTATGCCCGAGTTCAACAACCTCGTTAAGTTATCTTTTGAGAGTCACAAGGAACGCGATTGGCAAGTATTGCCACTTCTGCTCAAGAAATCTCCAAACCTAGAAACTCTAGTCATCAAGGTATGAAAACGAATTCAAGCAAATCTAACAAAACTAAAAGCCAATATGTTCTCTCTTTTTTCAAATTTTGCTGTTTGTTATCCTTTCAGGGTCTTGTGCACAAGATTACAAAAGGATGTGGGGATGTATGCGTTTGCAAACGTGTGAGGAAGAAGAGGAAGAAGAAAAGTTGTTGTTTATTGTCGTGCCGAGTGAAGGTGCTAAAGATATATGAGTATGGAGGAAGTTGTAGAGAATTGAAACAGATGAGACATTTCATGGAGAATTTGAGGTGTCTTGAAGTTGTGAGAGTTAAAGTTCAAGTGAATCAGCAAGATAAGAACTTGTCACTCACCAATGAACTAATGAAGCTCCTCCATACAGTTTCTTCCAAGTGCAAGATCCAATGCATTTGATTCTCATTCTACTTTGATGAAAGAATGAGAATCAATGCTACGGATTAGTTTTACTATGGAAAATGTTTGATGAATGAAGGATCTTTATGTGATTCCTTGAAGACATCTTTTTGTTCGTCATGCACGAAACTCTCGGCCTCAAAATGAGGAATCTCGAAGCTTGATTTGGAGTTTTGATCTTCATTTTGCATAAACCACCTCTGATTCTTAATGTACAAGCTCCCATAAAAGCCTAAGGCAAAATTATTTTACTAGAAATTACAGATTTTTTTTCTTATTTGATCAGATTGAGTAAGCCTAAGGCATCAAGTTTTGATTGACCAATATCTGACCAAAACAGAAAAAAATTCTTTAAAAGAAGTCTAAATTGAAAAAATGAGATGATTTTTCACATTAACATCGTTGTACGAGACACATATTTTAAGTTTGGATCCGTCGAAAGAGAAAAGAAAGATGAAAGAAATACAAATAATAAGAAGAACATCAAAGAACACTCTGTTTTTGTATTTTCCTTCTCAACAACTTGATTTGCCAAAATCATGTGTTTCAGCTTGTGATGTAAACAATGTTCCTTATCAAGAAACATAGTTCCACTCTTAACTGTATATGTTCCAGATTTAGTACAAGGCCATATTCGATAGACCTCAATGTTCATAGCCAGGGACATAGATAGAACACTGGTCACATCTCCTGCCGCAAAAAACTTATGAATCTTCGTCTCAATCCATCTGCCTTGATCATCTATCTTATAAGCATCTCACGACCATGTATAATGCTTCTCCAAGCATACAATGGTCAAGATCCTACACCACATTGCAAATTATCGAGCTTTGTAAATCTGCGCAAACAGAGAATTAGGATGTTGCAGCACCCGGCATGCTTGCTTCGCCAAAAGAGCTTAATTAAACTCCACCTTCTTTCTTAGACGTACAAAGACTTCTCCAAGACACCCACGGAAATTCCCTCTTCCCCTCACAAGAATTCCACCAAAAAAATGTGTCATAGCACTTGTAATCTTCTTACACTGATTCTTTGTAAGTCTAAAACACGACATTACATAAGTGTCATAGCCACAGAGTTGAGGAATGAATGGAAAAAAAAAAAACAGAGGAATGGGAAAAGCAGAGGACTCTAGATTTGACCGTGACTGGTACGACCATATGAAGACCGTTTCTTCATTGAAAATCTTGAGAATCCGACGAATCTACGGTGTGATATCTTCCAATGCTTGATGATAGAGATTTTGTGATTCGAGAATTTTTTTCTCAGAAGGTTAAAATCATCTAGATAGTTATTGGTAGATAACAGTTGCTAGAATTCGCGTTTACGGGTGCGTTCTGTGCAGCAACTCTTATTTGATAGAGAGACCACAAACCACTCTGGATTTTTCAAGGGGACGACTGATTGTATAAAAGATGATGGATTCCATGAAAGTTTGGGATTGTGAAGAAACAATTGGACTGGTACGGAACCATTGAATACGATTTCCTTAAGAGTTTGCTTTGCGGCTCTACGCAATCAAAGACATGAGAATGGAAAGTAAGAATATGCTATGAATCAAGAAAATAACAGTGAACTCAAAATGTGAAGAGGATCAAATGAATTGGATCTGGCTCTTGCAAGAAGCTGTGGGTACAAGGTTCATTATATGTCAACAAGGTACTTCAGCTTTGGTTTCTTCACTCGGATTGGTCTTTGATTCAGCACTTCCGGCTCATCATTCTCCTCGGATACTTGACCATGTTCCGGCCCATCAGTCTCCTCAGCTACTTGACCATGTTCTGGCTCATCATTCTCCTCAGCTACTTGACCATATTCTGCCTCATCATTCTCCTCATCTACTTTGGTTTTCGAAGCTTATTTTTCTTCAAGAGTGAGATCATTGGTAACCTCCATCTTTGCCTCTGGCAACTCAGGGTTTAGGTTTGAACCAGCAGCAGCCATTAGCTTACCATTGTCAACTATTACGGCAGCATCAACAGGTAAAAACCACTTGTTTCTGTTGCCGTCAAAAGCCTTAGTCACACTCATAGAATCTGGCATGTGAAAAAAGTGACCATCCAATTCAACCTAAAACAAAACCCAAACCACTCATTAGTTATTTAAAACAAAAAAAACTTGTAAAACAAGGCAGCGAAAAACCCTACCTTCATGGCGGAAATAGTAATTTCACCAATTTTTGGGAAACAGTGTGAATGCTCCTTGCATAATTTTTCTGTAATTCAACAAAAAAAAAAAAATTATCAAATATGATAACATCAACAACATAATAGTTTTACCTTAGTAGTAGTAGGTTCACCTTTGAAAACAGAAACGTTTTCATCGTTGTTAAGGAGAACCACGAGACGAGTGTTGAGACTCGTCTCCACAAACACGCAGTGCATCTTTACCGTTTTTTTGATCGACGAGAATGAGAGAAAGAAGATGAAGAAATAAGAGTTCTAACTTACGAAAAAGATTTGGCTCTATCCTACATTTATACAATGCAACTTGAGAAATTCTAATCGTCATTCATCAGAAAATCAAAGCAAGCATTTAAACTTCCATATATAGGAAAGTGGTACTTGCTCTCATGATTTTTTGATTTTTTCAAAAAAATAGATGTTTAGATTTTCTATGCATTTTTTATTATTAATTAATGATGATAGTATTAATTTTTTGTTCTTAATATGTGTTAAAAGACTAAAAATCAATCAATTAAAAACAGAAGAAGTATAATTTAGAAATCTTTGAAAATATTATTTCATTAGAATCATTTCATATATAACTGATATTAGTATTCAAATCATTCGTCACTTAATGAACCGCTTGTTGAATCATGAAACCGCACACGTCTGGTCATTATCAATTCAAAGAAACATAAGAACACATCACATTTTTTACGAATTTGCGATTACAAGTTATGTGACATCCATCACGTTCTTTTGCTCATCTAACTGCGAAAAAACAAAAACATAATCAACTGTAAGAACATGGCAAAAACTAGAAGAAAAGTCACTAGCTAGCGCCCAAGAACAAAAAGCATTCTTAGTATAGTCGTTGGTATCTTAGGCTTCATGTGCTCCAAAAAATTATATCCAACATCAAAAGTTTCTCCCGTCTTCAACCCATTAACATCACAAACCAGTTTTTTCTATACCTCCTCTTCCTGCGAGTGTTTCTTTTCTACGAGCTGTTCAGATGTAGAGTCTTCAGAGGTCATGATCAGCAAAGGTCATGTTCTGTTACTGACCAGCTTGACTACGAAGGAACATCCAGCTTTCTGACCATTTGCCTCGCAGAAACTTCTCCATCCGCGTGAGATATAAAACTCGCCGGATGATTTCTTGCAACTCAACGTTAACGTCCATTTTTTTCCTTGTTTGTCCATCAGGATTATCTCGTCAAATTTTTTTTCAGTATGCTGGACCTTGAAAACTTCACTGGAAAATACTGCAACACCAAATAGGCAGACTGAAACTTCCACTTCAAATTGTATATCATTGGAAATTATATAAGAATACGAATAAAGTGAAGTTCTAACCAGCATGTTGTCCCTTAGATTAGAAACCGTGACAGAGACCTTAAAGCTAGGACTATCTGGCAAACACAATGATTCCAAATTCTTCTTTTCTTCCGCAGACACATGTTCAACATGTGGATGATTCCTCTTCTGCGTCGAGTTCTTTCCTGGATAGAAATTGGTTAAACATTGCATTTCCTAACTACAAGGAAATGAAACCACCATAGAGTGCTTGACAAGGAGCTAGAATGATGTTCTAAGTAAATGGGTACCTAATATAGAAGCAACTTCGACCTCATCGGTCTTCATTTTCGCTGCTTTCGGTGTCTACAGAAAATCATATATTAGAATCAAGGCTAAATGAACTGATACTCTCCAATAACATATGATTCATAGTAAGTATATACCTCTACTTTTCCACATAGCTTGTGACTCTCATCGGACTTCTTCTTTGGACTACTTTTCTTTGCTTCCAAGCTTTTCCCCTTCCTCTTCTTTGTTTTCTCCTCAGCTGCTTCTATTTGTTTTCAGAGCTTCTTCAAGAGTAGTATCACTCGCAATCTCTGCCTTTTTCTCAAGCAACTCATCAGGGTTCGAAAAAGTTTGTTGATTCTCTCCGATGTCAATGCCATCTCTCTCGCTGCTTACAATGTCTATAGAGAATCATATATTAGAATCAAAGCTAAATAAACTGATAATCTCCAATAACATCAAATAAAAAGAATCACTACATAATAATACATATGCCATCAGAATTAAAACAGAGGTTACCTTTTCCTATTGCACAAGATTCATAAGCAACATCAACCTGTAATTCTCCACATCACTTGGGACTCTCATCGGGGCTTTTCTTTCGGTTACTTTTCTTTACATCGGAACATTTCATCATCTTCTTCTTCTTCTTCTTCTTCTTCTTCTTTGATTTCTTCTCCTCCGCTACTTGGGTGTTCAGAGATTCTCTTTCAAGAGTGGGATCATTGGTAATCTCTGTCTTTTTCTCGAGCAACTCATCAGGGTTTGAAAAAGTTTGTTGATTCTCTCCATTGTCAATGCCATTTTCTCGCTGCTTACAATGTCTATAGAAAATCATATATTAGAATCAAAGCTAACTAAACTCATAGTCTCCACTAACTTCTAATAATAAGAATCACTACAAAAATATATACTCCATCAGAAATACAACAGAGGTCTTTTTCTCGAGCAAATCATCATTAGGGTTTGAACAAGCAGCCATTTCAGTCTTGTCAGCTCTTACCGCAGCATCAACATATATAAACCAGTCCTTGTTACTGTTACATTCAAAAACCTTACTCACGATCATCGAATATGGCAAGTGAATAAAGCGACCACTCCATTCAACCTAAAAGAAAACAACAACTAATTTGTCATTGTTGTTAAAACAAAACTTGTAAAACCGAAAGCGAAAGCCCTACCTTCACGGCAGAAATAGTGATTTCACCAAATCCTGGGAAGCATTATGCATGCTCCTTGCGTAATTTTTCTGTAATCAAACAAACAAAAAAAAGCAAAATTAGCAAATGAACAATATCAACAACATATTAGTTTCACTTTAGAAGTCGTTTCACCTTTGAAAACAGAGACGTTTTCATCGTTGTTAATGAGAACCAAGAGACGAGTGTCCAGATCACTTGTCTCAACCAACACGCAGTGCATGTCTGATCTCAGTTCTGCTTCGTTTCCCTCTTCTCTTCTTTTCAAGTGGTTCGCGTAAGAAGCTTGAGGAATCGACTGCAAACAACGAAGAACAGTGCAAACAAAAAAGTTCAAAAAAAACAAAAATCTAACAACTTGCAGAGAGCAAGAGAGGGAGATTTACAAGGTGGGTGTTGAAGCCTGGAAGCATGGGATTGAAGAAGTGTGGATTGATCGAAGAAGAACAAAAAAGTATCTCTAAGGTCTTTCAGATTTTTCAGTGACGACTTTTCAAAGCTCTCGTCGTTTCGTTTTCCCAATGTTAAAGCTATGGTCTGCTGCTTCTTCATCTTCCTCTACTCTTTTATTCTTCACTAGAAATAACACCATTGGGCCAGTTTCTCTGTTTTTGGGCCTTTCTGCATTCAAGCCCATTCTTCATGAAGCTTTCGGTTTACCTCCAGGCTCCGGTCAAACCACTAATAGTTTTTACTTTCTAGCATTCAAATCTTTTTTTTTTTGATAAAAGGTTTTCTTAAATTAATGAAACTAGGATTTAATCTGCGCTATAGCACGGGGTAATTTTTTAAAAAGAAATGTTTTAACTTTTTCTAAATTTAATAATATGTCTAACTAATGATTATACATAAATCTGTCAAACCGGATGATACATGACTTTTGCAAGTCTTTGAGCCAATCACTCAATATACTATGTAGTATATGAGGTATCGAATCCAAATAGGCGAGATTTCAAGGCAATAAGAATGCAAAATAATTCTTAAGTTAAGCTAAACAAAAGGGGGTGTGTTTTAGTTAATGAACTAAACAAACTAAACAAGATTTAGAAATAACAATCTAAACAAGTTGAAATTCAATAAACAAAAGCAAATTCAAGGACGGGGTAATCGAATTAGGCGAATCCATGGCTAATTCATTGATACAAGCATGAGGTCGCTAGAACAAGCTCGAAGCTGTTGTAACAAGGCTTGTACTAAACAATTGGACTAAGGTCACTCCTTGTTTAGTACGGGATAAGATGGAAGTGAAAATGGATTGATTAGAACCACAATAAATGTGAAAGTCTATTGATACTTCTAAGGGGTTTCCCCAAGCTCGGACTTAGCTCACGAGTAAAGAGAGAAAGAGTTTTTTGAATAACCAAAACAAATTTAAGCTTTATTAATCAAAGGTGAAAAACAAGAACTACAAGCATGGCATTATATAGCCAAGTTCTCAACTGAAACAAATAGACAAAAACACATAAAACCTGCAAAATAAAACAAAAGAAAAACACACAAATCCTGGAAAAGAAAACACACAAAACTCAAGAAAATTCAAATGAGCCTAAAGGTTCCACTTAGGAGGATTTTAAGGGAGGTCTTGACTCTACTTTAAGTTCCACTTATTATGATTTGAATCTGCGACAATCCATCTTCCAGAGGCTTCCTAGGTGTCTCCCAAGCTCAGAGAAACCATGCTGAGGTGGGTTTCATGTTTGGGCTTCAACATATCCCATATGACCTTTTCGGCTATGATTGGGTCCATCAGATACGTCTTCACTGTTGGGCTGTTACTGAGCGATTGGCTGGGCTGACTGGGGTGATCTTGGATGTTTTGGAAACTAGACTCAAAGATCTTTGCATCCATATGTGGTTCGCTTCCTGAAGTGCCGTGAGATGAAAGCGACACTTGATTGAACATTTGCTTCAAATCGGAGCTCTCCAACAGGTTTAGGTGCACATCTTCAAACTGATCAAGCCTGATCAGTCCTTCATGATCCAGCTGCTTCATAAACATGTTGAACCTCTTTTCCAGACTCTTGCTCCTAGTTCTTGTCATTGGTCCGCTTGAGACGAGTGGTGCTTGAATGATTTGACTTGGTGGTTCGATGTCCTCATCATTCATGATGCTCAATACTCAAACAAGGCTAATCCCTAGGCAATGGTCATTAAATGTGACTAATCCTTTCTCAAGATACTAATCACCATGGTAATTACTAATCCAAGATCAAATTCTCATTTGTGAATTACTAATTAGCAAGCATTAAGTGTAATCATTCAAGACCAACCAAATAAACACCCTAGACAACTACTCTCATAGGCTATGAAGGAATATCTCTTGACAAGTTCATCTAGGCATTTCATCAAACACCTTGTGGGTGTGAAATGTCCCTTTGATCTAACCAAGCTTTCTCAAGCAAATCTAGCATTAAGATCACTAATCAAGAAATGAAATATATTAATCTATCCCTAAGCATCATAAATCATCCAAGGAATCAACCTAAATCTAACCCATCCCCAAATCCTAAAAGACTACTCACTAATCATGATGGACCCAACAAATCTTATGAAGAACATGTTAAATCACATGATTAGATGATTAAGAAAGAAGAAATTGAAGATAGAAATCAAAGGATCCAAACTTAAATTGCATAAATCAAGAGGATGTCTCTTACAAATAACTTAGAACACACTTAGAGAGGTTTTTAGCATAAGAAAAGACATAATCAAGAAAATTAGGTTTTTTGGGTTTAAATAGTGAAAAGGGGCGAACCGGGTCAACCCGGAACAAACGGGGTATTGACCTGGTCGGGTCTGGGTCGAATTACAGCAGAAAGTTTGTACCGACCGATTCTGGGTCGGTACAAACCACTCAGTACTAATCTTCATTGTGCAGGTCTCGGATGCTGGATGCAGGTTTAGCCGGCTAAAACAAGGATCTGGTCGATGCAAGGCGTGCTGGATCGTGCGCGGGATGAGTTTTAGCTGGCAGAAATTGATCTGTGTGAGTGCTGGATTAGTGCCGCTCGGTAGTACCGACCGAGAGTGGGTCGGTACTAATTCTTCTTGAGGAATTGCCGATGCGAGGCGTGCCGGGTCATACGCGGGACGAGTTTTAGTCGGCAAAAGTTTTATCCGAGTGATCGCTGGCTAGTACCGACCGGGAGTGGGTCGGTACTAATCTTCTTAAGGATTTGTGCCGCGTGATTCTGGGTCGGTATGGGAGGGCTCTTTGGATCGGTATAACTCTCTGCCTCAATACCGATCCAGTATGCCGCTCTAGGATCAGTCGGTGCGGGGCAAGAGAAAGTGTGCCGCGTGAAAACTTGGAGTTCTGGGAGAGTATGCCGATCCATTATGGGTCGGTGCGAAGTGAGCTGTGGATCGGCACATCTCTCTGCCTCAATACCGATCCAGTGTGCTGACCCAGGACGGGTCGGTACACTCCTCTACAAATTGCTCTTTTGCCTTGGCCATCTCTCTTGCATCCAAATCCGATCAAGCTTGGCTCCTTGTCTTCCAATCCTCCCAAAGTGCTTCCAAGTACCTAGAAAAGACTCCAAAACATGCGAGACACGCTAGGACCTAATGCAAAACATCATATTCTCTAAAGATGACTAANCCAGGATCGGTCGGTGCGGTGTAAGAGATAGAGGCGCTGAGTGAAGGGTGTTCGATCCGTGCTTGTGTACCGATCGGTTCTGGATCGGCATGAATTGCATCCTAGATCGGTACAACTTTTTGTCCCAATACCGATCCAGTGTACCGACCCATGATGGATCGGTACTGTCTTCTGGAAACACCATTTTTTGCCTTGGCCATCTCCTTTTGCTTCAAATCCGATCGAGTTTGGTTCCAAAGTCTCCAATCACCTCCAAGATGTCTCCAAGACCCTAGAAATCACTCCAAAACATGCAAGACTCACTAGGATATAATGCAAAGACTCTAACTCTAAATGAAACCGAAACGCTAACTAAAATCATGATTATGCATGCATGCGACTAGAAACTACATGTAAAATGTGATGCTAGAACAGGTAAATCATGAGAATATCAACTCCCCCAAACTTACTCTTTTGCTTGTTCCTCAAGCGAACAAACACGAGCAAGTAGGGAGAGGGGTTTGAAAGCGGGAGCTCAAATCCACAAGTATCATAAAAAGAAATCAAGCTCAATGTCCAAGTTGTTAGTTCTAAAATGCGATCAAACAAGTCTACTCAAAAGGAGCTAGCCATATCCCTTCCCTACATGAATCAAGCCCAAGTCTCAACCTACACATGCGTTCCTCTTATCCAATCCCTTGACATTCATTAAATCGTTTCAAGTGAATCATGGTTATGCAAGTCAAGTGAATTTATTTGGCCATGGTGAAGGGTCTTGAGATAAAAGTGATCTCAAATGAATGGGGTTACTTCAACGCAAAGGGATCTCTTAAAAGAAATCAACTAATGCAAAATGCTAAGAGTAAAGCCCAATAGATGCATACAAGAATGACTTCCATCTACCCAATGCCTCCTATCTATCTTAACTCCTAACCTCTAAGCCCGAATGATGACCCTTCCTAAGCTACCATTTTTCCCATAAGGCTGTTTAGCCTTCAATATTCACTTGGTCTCACTTTTTCTCTTCACTTAAGCACCTAGGGGATTTCTTTATTCTCCAAATGGCTTGGCTTACTACATTTTTATTCACTCAGCTCTTCTTTTGCTTTCTCTAGTCTCTCTTTTCTCATTTTCTTGTACCTTAGCCGTTTTCGGCTCTTTTTATTTTCTTTTAAAACTAGAGACTATTTTCTTTTGATACTTAGAGCTTTTTCGACACTTTTCTTTGCCAACCATTTCAACTTTTGCTTATCCCCTATTTCTTTTCCATTTCTCCCTTCTCTTTCTTTTCTTTGTCCCCAAACTTAAATCACACCGTCCCAGTGTGAAATAAATTCAAAGGAAGAACCAAAAACAAAAGACAAAAATAACTATACAATGCAAGACTCAAGAAAAGGAAAATTATGTACAAGGGTGTTGAAGTGTTACCTAGAAGTCTTGAGACGAGGAGGAAGACCCCATTGAGAAGGAGGGGTTGCTAGAGCACAGTGATGGAGATCTCAAGGCCTTTCATTTTTCCGCCTTCTCTCTACGAGCTAAGGAACGACATGCCTCCTCGTGGTCCATCAATTCACCACCATGCGAGCCTTCACCAATCTCACGGCAGTTTGTGGCCCGTGCCTCCTCGCGGCTGTCACTACCCATTTCGCAAGAGCCCTTTGCCTTAAGCTCCTTGATTGTCTTTTTCAAACTCTTGATCGTCTTTGCCATCTTCCTCATCGATCGGTCTTGCCACTTGCACCACCGTTGGAGGAGTCTCGTTTGATGGTGTGCGTGTCTAGTGGCGGGGTCGCCCATGGCTCCGTCGAATGGCTTGAAATGGTACCGCTCGCTCCCGTAGGTGGGCATAGGAAGTGGTGGACTAGCGGCTTCGTCCTCGGAATGAGAGGATTCCTCGGTTACACTTGCCCTCGAGGCCCTACTCCTCTCGGCCTTTTCCTTGCGAGCTAGACCGATGGGTGGGTCCATGGCTGGGTTGTAGAGATGCTCCTTGACGGGGTAGAAGGAGATGTTCCGCCGGTTTTCGAGACGAGTGAGATCCGCGTTGGGTAGTAGAACTTGCACCGCTTCGTTTCTACCGAGCTTGACGTTGTATGCGAGCAATGGTCCGATCCTGCCCTTGAGGAACCTCGTTCGTATGAGGTATGACTCGTCCATCAGCTCCCACATTGCTTTTGCAGTGGGAATTGGCGTCACAAGCCAACCAAGCTCTACAAGCCAACCAATGCCCATGGCGGACTTGTAGCTTTTAGTCCCATACGCCCATGCCTTGTAGCAAAAGAAACGCCTCACCAAGAGAGTTGCAAGGGACGGGGTCTTCTCATTGCCTTGGAATGTCATCCCGTTGGGGAAAATCGGGAGAAGGGGTCTCAAACCAAATGCCATCAGCTCGAGCTCGTCGAGTGTAACTGTCCCGAACTCCCCTTTGGCGAAGAACATATGGGCAAGCACCTTGTGCACATATCGAATCGCCGGGTTACGGATGTGAGTGGTTTTGTTTCCACCCGGGCGATTTTTCCCATACCCGATGGTTTCCCATACCCGCTTGAGCTCGTTCTTGGGATAATGAAAGTAGGGATTCCTGCTCGTTCCTTCTTCACGGAAACCGAAAACTTGGCAAATCTCATGGAAAGTCATCCTATAATCTTGACCATTCACCACAAATCCAATCTCTCCAAATCCGGTTTGCTCATTTGCCTTCTTGTGATGCTCGTCATAGAAGGCTACCTTGAGAGAAGAGAGGAATTGGCATGTAAGGGCTTGGTGGGCTTGTTCCTTCATGTGCAAGAATCTCCCAAGTCCCATGTTGTCAAAGATTGTTGGCACATCCTCGAGAATTCCCATCTTCTCTAGCACAACGACGTCCGTGAATCGACCTTGCTCGAAATCCATGCCTATGAATTTTTCGAAGCATTGGTCCGTAGTTGGAGGATCCGGAATAGCGACAGCCTTGCCCTTGTCTTTAGCCGCACTCTTTTCATTTTTCTTGCCCGTGGGTGTTTCGGCAATGGCTATTTGCTTGCCTTGAGCCTTAGCGCTTGCCGCATCAACGGGTTTCTTGGCTCGAGAACTCGATGTAACAACCATTGCATTACCCGCGGCCTGAGCTTGAGCTTCATCGTTCTTTGTGGCGGCTCTCGTTCGTCCCATCGTTCCTACAATTTCTCGAAGAAATCATTAGTCCCATGGAAACATAGCTCAAAATCGATGATGAGCAACAAAGTGGAGATAAATTCCATGAGAAAGAAGGGGTTTAATTCAACAAATCAATCCATTAGACTCAAGCCCATAGATTAAACTCCTAGAATCTCAAGAATTTTTCATCAAATATGCTCATTTTCATCAAACCTCCACTAAGAATCAAGAACACAGATTTGCAAATTCTCCATCAACATCACATTCCAGCTTAAAGAAAACAGCAATTTAATCATTTTCTAGCAGACCCCAAGGCTAAAATCGAGCTAGGTGCATCACACAAATACTCCCATGGAGTTTCAATTCAAGAACAAACTCATGAAATTTTCGGTGAAATACCTTGGGGATGAGTGCACAAGTGAGAATGATTATGGCAGATCCAAAAAGAGAACGAAAATTCGAGTTCACAGCACTTTGAATCGCAAAATTTGAGCAAGTAGAGCGAAAGTTATGGCAAAAATCAGAAAGAATGAAGAAGAGAGGTGAAGAACAGCGATACTTATCGCAGGAAGGAGAAGGAAAACGGCGCGTCGGGTCGGTTCGGGTGGGTCTGGGTAGGGTTAACTGCGCATAAAATGCGTTGACCCGCGTTGACTTATTTTGTACCGATCCGTTCTGGATCGGCACAAACCAGGCGGTACAAATCTTTTTCCTCCCACCGTTTAGTCCTTGATCGGCATAGGTTGCGCGGTACGATCGTTTTGCTCTATACCGACCCGTCATGGATTGGCACTACTCAAGCGGTACGGACTCTCTTCTTTCCACCGTTCGGTCCTTGATCGGGACAAGCCATGCGGTATGAAGGTGTTTCTCTGTACCGACCCATTGTGAGCCGGTATAAGTCGCCCGACACTAATCTCTCGGCTAAAAGCTCGTCCTGGAGAAATCGTCTCGGCTAAAAACTTGCCCCGAGTGAAAATTGTGTTGGCTGGAGTTTCCTCGGGGAAGATTTTGTTTCTTATTCCGTTCGATTCTCGACCGGTACTAACCATCCGGTACAAAATTCCTCCTTTACGACCGTGGCGCGTTTTCCTCTCCCCGTGCCGGCTGAAAAATCGTTTCAGGCACATGCTCTCGGCTAAAACCATATGGCAAGAATTTCTCTTTGTATCGGGCCATTCTGGGTCGGCACTAACTGAGCGGCATAAAAAATTTCATTGTACCGTTTGGTTAGTACTGACCGGGGATCGGTCGGTACGCCTTGGCGAGTGCTTCTTCTTCGACATATACCAATCTATTCTCACTCGGTGTATTCGTTCGGCGCAACCTTCTGGTCCAATACCGATCCACCATACCGACCCAGGATGGAGCGGTATGGTCCTCCAGATTTCTGGTTTTCGCAGTATATTCTTTTTCGTTCATTGATCCAAGACTTCGCGGCCGTCAAGATCCTAACAACACTTAAACAAAACATCAAAACGATCTAGAAAAGAAAGGAAAACATAAATGAAAAGTATATACAAGGGATAAGCTTGGGGTGTCTCCCAAGAGCACTTTGTTTAACGTCACTAAGTTCGACGTTGGTTACCCACTTAAGCGGAAAGAGGAGCATCATTGAGAGGGAATGAGGTCCCTTCTCCAATGAAGTCATTGGCAAGATATGGTTTGAGCCTTTGCCCATTTGCGACGAATTCTTCCCCGTTCTTGTTCACTAGAACGATGGCCCCATATGGCCTTACCTCCTTGATTTTAAACGGACCGGACCACCTAGACTTGAGTTTCCCGGGAAACAACTTCAACCGGGAGTTGAACAATAGCACTTGGTCGCCGGTTCGAAAATTTTTCCGCGTAAGGTTTTTGTCGTGAAACGCCTTGGTCAGCTCTTTGTAAATCTTCGAACTTTCATAGGCCTCTAGCCTAATCTCATCGAGCTCTTGGAGCTGAATCGAACACCTTTCTTGCGCGGTCTTGAGATCATAGTTGAGAAGTTTAACCGCCCATAAGGCTTTGTACTCCAACTCAACCGGCAAGTGACAAGATTTCCCATAAAGAAGATTGAATGGGGTCGTTCCAATGGGTGTCTTATAAGCGGTTCGATAGGCCCACAATGCGTCATCAAGTTTCACGGACCAATCCTTTCTTGAGCTTCCAACGGTCTTCTCTAGAATCGCTTTGATTTGCCGGTTAGAAACCTCTACTTGCCCACTCGTTTGGGGGTGATAAGGTGTGGCCACCTTGTGTTTGACTCCATGCTTCTTGAGCACGCTCTCAAACACCTTGTTTATGAAATGGCTCCCTCCATCACTTATTACAACCCTTGGGACACCAAACCGCGGGAAGATTATCGTCTTGAACAACTTGAGTACCACCTTTGCATCATTCGTCGGGCTAGCAATCGCCTCTACCCATTTAGACACGTAGTCCACCGCCACCAAAATATATTGGTTCCCATATGAAGAGGGGAACGGTCCCATGAAATATATGCCCCACACATCAAAGAGTTCCACTTCGAGAATCGGGTTTTGAGGCATCTCATCTCTTCTACCAATGTTCCCCCTTCTTTGGCAAGCGTCACAAGTTGAAACAAAAGCGTGTGCATTCTTGAAGAGACTCGGCCACCAAAAACCGGATTGGAGAACCTTTGTCGCCGTCTTGAATGAAGCGAAGTGACCGCCATACGATGAACCGTGGCAATGAAACAAGATCCCATTAACCTCTTCTTCCGGGATACACCGTCGGTAGAGACCATCCGAGCACAACTTGTAGAGGAACGGCTCATCTCAATAGAACCGAGTGACATCATGGAAGAACTTCTGCCTCTTGTCCCCTTCTAACCTCGGCGGCTCTCTTCCGCAAACTAAGTAGTTAACCAAATCCGCGTACCAAGGCAGCTTGCCGTCTTCCAAACCACTTGCATTCTCAAGACTCTTCGCGGCCTCTATCCCTTTTCTCAAGACACTCACCAACATAAGACTTTCTTCGGGAAGTTTGTCGTCGATTGGAATAAGGTCTTCAATCCTCAATCTAGACAAGTGGTCTGCCACTCCATTTTCAATGCCTTTCTTGTCCACAATCTCCATGTCAAACTCTTGCAAGAGCAAAATCCACCGGAGAAGTCTTGGTGTCTTTCTTGGCGTGTATGTACCTCAAAGCCGCGTGATCCGTGTAGACTACTATCTTTGAGCCAACCACGTACAAACAGAACTTCTCCATAGCAAACACCACCGCTAACAACTCATTTTCCGTCGTCGCGTACCTCGCTTGAGTATCGTCCAACGTCCTACTTGTATAGTAGATGACATTGACCTTCTTGTCCTTCTTTTGGCCTAGGACCGCTCCAACCGCGAAGTCACTCGCGTCACACATGATCTCAAATGGTAGATCCCAATCCGGAGCTTGAACAATTGGGGCACTAACCAAAGCTTTCTTGATCTCCAAAAATGCTTCCAAGCACTCCTCATCAAGGTTGAACTCGATGTCTTTGCAAAGAAGCCTAGTGAGAGGCCTCATGATCTTTGAAAAATCTTTGATGAAGCGATGGTAGAAACCTGCGTGACCCAAGAAACTTTGGACTTCTTTCACCGTTTTGGCGGTTCCAAACTCACCATCACTTCAATCTTGGCCTTGTCTACTTCAATACCCCTTTCCGAGATCTTGTGTTCTAGCACGATGCCTTCTCGCACCATAAAGTGCATTTCTCCCAATTCAATACCAAGTTTGTCTCCTCACATCTCGTAAGCACCCTACGAAGATTGGACAAACAAGAAGAAAATGAGGAGCCATAGACCGAGAAGTCGTCCATAAAGACCTCGACTATTTCCTCAATTAGATCCGAAAAGATCGACATCATGCACCTTTGAAATGTGGCGGGTGCGTTACATAGTCCAAACGGCATCCTTCGATAAGCAAAGGTGCCATAAGGACATGTAAATGTCATCTTTTCTTCGTCGTTCGGGTGAATGGGAATTTGAAAGAATCCCGAATAACCATCTAAAAAGCAATAGAACGGGTGATTAGCTAGTTTTTCAAGCATTTGATCAAAGAACGGGAGAGGGAAGTGATCTTTCCTAGAGGCGGAGTTAAGTTTTCGATAATCAATACACATCCTATGACTAGTGATAGTCCTAGTGGGTATCAATTCATCTTTTTCGTTTTTTACAACCGTGATTCCACCCTTTTTAGGCACCACATGAACCGGGGATACCCACGCACTATCGGAGATATGATAGATAACCCCCGCATCTAAGAGCTTAAGAATCTCTTTCTTGACCACCTCCTTCAAATTAGGATTCAACCTACGTTGGTGTTCAATAGAAGTCATCGATTTGCTCTCTAGATGGATCCTATGTGTGCAAAGAGACGGGGAAATACCCTTAATGTCACCCAAAGAGTATCCAATTGCCTTTCTAAATTTTCTTAACGCATTCAAAAGGGTGGCAATTTCATCTTCACTAAGCTCATCATTGACTATCACCAGGTAAGACTCGTTGGGATCTAAGAAAGCGTACCTTAGCCCTTTAGGAAGTGGTTTGAGGTCCACCTTAGGTGCCTTGAGCTCACTCCAATCGTCATCCATGCTAGACTTACCNGGTTTTTGTCATTTGCCATATCAATATGCAACCGCAATTCGTTTTCCGAGTTAAGATAATGCCGAAAAGACAACTGAATACAAAAGGATAGAAGAAACCAACAATATTTTAAGAAAGGGAAGAAGATTATTCAAACAGAGTTTTCTAGGATTCATGTGCTCCTACAAATTACCTCCAACATCAAAGGTTCTCTCCTCTTCACAACACATTAACATCACAAACCAGTTATTCTACACCTCTTCCTCATGCGAGTGTTTCTATGAGCTGTTCAGATGTAGAATCTTCAGAGGTCATGATCAGCAAAGGGGCTGTTCTGTTTCTGACCAGCTTGAATAAAAAGGAACATCTGTCTTTCTGACCATTTGCCTCGCAGAAACTTCTCCATCCGTGTGAGATGAAAAACTGGCCGGATGATTTATTGCAACTCAAACTTAACGTCCATTTTCTTCCATGTTTGTCCATCAGGATTATCTCGTGAAATCCTTCGTTCAGTATGCTGGACCTTGAAATCTTCATTGGAAGATACTGCAACACCAAATAGCCCGACTGAAACTTCCACTTCTAATTGTATATCATTGGAAATTGTATAAGAATACGAATAAAGTGAAGTGCTAACCAGCCTATTGTCCCTTAGATTAGAAACCGTGACAGAGACCACAAAGCACAATGATTCCAATTTCTTCTTCTCTTTCACAGACACATGTTCTACTTGTGGATTATCCCTCTTCTTCTTCGAGTGCTTTCCTGGATAGAAAATGGTTAAACCTTGCATTTCCTAACTACATGTAAAAAAACAAGAAAAATGTCTTAACTTACCAATGTCGTCCACATCCGTGGCCAAAGGAAATATCCGGATAATGGGTTTTGTTCCATTTCGGACAGATATGAGCCTCAAGGAACAACCAGATTTATGCCCATGCATGCAGCAGAAAGCTCTCCAGCCTCGTTTGACACGGAACCGATCACATGATTTATAGTAGCTAACCTCTAGTGTCGATGACCTACCTTTTTCATCTATTAGAATAATTTCATTGCATAGTTTACTCAGACCAATTGAGGTGGTAAGACCTCTTGGAAGATACTGCAAAGCAAATACCCCAAAAGTTATAACTTTCGTGAGTAATATTGTTAACTCATACTAAAAGGTTCATTTAAATAAGAGTTATAAAGTGAATTTCAAACCACTCTATCGTCCCTTAGATTATAAACCGTGACATCTATCATAAAGCTAGAATTATCTGGCAAAGACAACGATTCCACATTCTTCTCTTCTTTCGCAGACACATGTTCTACTTCCCGATTATTCTTCTTCGTCGAGTGCTTTCCAGGATAGAAAAAGGTTCCCCTATAAACATTGCATTCCTAACTACATGTAAAAAGAGGAGAATTTGATAAACTTACCAATGTTGTCCAAAGGAAAAATCCAGAATGGGTTTTGTTCTGTTTCGGACAAATATGAGCCTCAACAAACAACCAGTTCTATGCCCATTCTTGCAACAGAAAGCTCTCCAGCCTCGTTTGACACAAAACCGGTTACTTGATTTATCGTACTTAACTTCTAGTGTCGATGACCTACCTTTTTCACTCATTACAATAACCTCATTGCTCAGCTTACTTAGACCATTTGAAGTTGTAAAACCTCTTGGAAGATACTGTAAAACAATATAACCCCCAAAGTTATAACATTCATGAGTAATATTATTAATTCGTACTACAAATTCAGGTTATAAAGTGAAGGACTTCATTACAAATGAATCAAGCCGTAGGTTTGAAGCTGTGACAGGGACCACGAAATTATTGTCTGAGTCAGATGATGAACACTCTTTTTTTCGATTTTTCTTCACTATAAGCTTTCCTGAATCAAAAGCAAACCTTATTATATACTTCCTCGAAGAAAATCGTATAAAGAGAGCTCAAAACTTACCGTTCTTGTCATTGACGTTATACTCATCTTCTTGTGAGTAAAGTATCTCACAGCAGCTAGGTCCTAAGGGTATAACATGAAACATGAGATTTCCTTCGTGTCTGAAAACGAGAATGTCGCCGACCCGGAGATTGTGAGCCACTGCGAATTTCTCCCATCCTTTGGTCAATCTATGGCCATCAATCTTGATTTTCCAGGTGATCTCCGACCCATCTGATCTCAGTTCTGCCTCCTTGCCCTCTTCTCTTCCTTCCAAGTGTTTCGAGTAAAACGCTTTAGGAATCGACTGCATGCAAACAACGAAGAACAAAGCAGAAAAATAAAAAGAGAGTCAAAAACAAAAATATAACTAAAGAGAGTGAGAGACAGAGAGAGAGATTACAAGGTGGGTGTTGAAGCCTAGGAGAATTGGCTGGGAAAAGTGTGGATTGACCAAAGAAGAGGAGAAGATTGAATTAGCCATTGCTGAACAAAAAGTATCTCAAGGTCTTTAAGATTTCAGTGAACATCTTAAGGGAGAAAACTTTAAAGCTCGTCTTTTACATAAGTGAATTTGTATTCATCAAAGTTCTACAAAACCAATCAGAAAACTTGAAAGTAGTACTTATTAGAGTCTATGATAGTGTAGGAACATCTACTCCGTCAATCAATCCAACACATCCCCTAAATCTCTCCACTTACTCTTTGACTTATTATTCATGTTGTACGCACCTCTCCAATAAGCACATGTTGTGCTCAATCTCTCTCTCTTGCTCCTATATATTCCCTAGCTAATGTACTCATTCACTTACTCAATCATCTATAATATTATCTCTTTCTATATTACTTACAGTACTGACATTGTCCAAAGCTACAAGAAATGTCCTTATTGGTTGAGACATTTATTCACTTCGGGTTCCTTCAGAAAGTGAATTTGCATTTTTAGTAGGACCAGTAGTTAGAATAAGACGACTGAGCTCCTGATTTTGGGCCATTCTGCACTCAATCCCATTCTGATTTTGAACTAACTCAGCTCCTCTCTCGTTCGGTCACTGAAGATCAAGATCATTGAGTAAGATTTGACCGTGACTCTACGTTTTACTTTTAGATCAAACTTGAGGCGAGAACAATTATCGTTTCACAACAATAAATCTTAATGATACGTAAGTTACCCGAATCCAAACCTTACCCTTACCCAATCTTTATCCGATTTAGTAAAATTTGGGTATGGAATCCGATATCCGAATTATCTATCCCGTTTTTTTATAGGAATAATTTAGGTAGTATCTCTAAGCTTTCAAACTACTTGTTTCCGACTACTAAAAATTATGTGTATAGTCACGGATGAGCCACAAATTTTTTTTTTTTGAAAAGCGACAGAAAAACCATCGAAAATTAGCTACGAAACTATAGCCGAAATAAGTTGTGACTATAGCTTTGTGGCTAGTTTTTATTTGTGGCTATTTTGGTTTTTTCTTAGTTTTTTGTAGCATTCCAAATTGTTTTTTTTTTAAAATAGTCACGGAAAATCTATGGCTATAGGCATAATCTTTAAAATTTTTAGTAATACAAATCTTATCCGCAATTTTTTTTTTTTTTTTTTAATCTTATCCGCAATTTGTTTGGATATTCGAACCAAACAACTCTAACCTAGATTTTGGAAGATACCAACCCTAACAAACTAAAACGTAATCTGATAAATATATTGAAAGGGTAAAATTTAAGGAGTGAAATTAAAATCAGCAATGGCCGACACAAAAGTAAAAAAAATCAGTAATCATTTGGGTTTGGAGTCAATGAACGCGTGACATCATACAAATCTCGACGATGCGAAAGGCTAGCCCTGCGCCTACATGCATCTTAACCGTCCAAATTTACATGCATCTCATTTCACAAATATCTAACGGTGATAATTGACCTACATGCTAGCCCTGCGCATGCATGCATCTTAAACCGTTCAAATTTTCTCATTTCAAAAAGATCTAACGGTGATAATTTCCTCTGACTACCGACACTAAAGAGCACCTGAGTACATAGTCACAAATTAAAATACCCTCCCACTATTACAAGAATAACAAGAAAAAAAGAGGAGAAGCGTTTTCTTTCCATTTCTCTCCTTCAAATTCAAAACCAATGGTTCCAAGTATCAGAACCATCCCAAGATACTCTACTCACAAAGATTACTCTGTCGATTTCTTTGGAGTCACCGTAACTATTGATATCAGGTTTAGCACAACTCGATAATCACACAAGAATAAGCTGAGATGGTCGGTGAATCAAGTCGGTCGTCCGGCCATCAAGGTTCGATGTAAAATCGACGTGAAGGTCGGTCTAGTCTCGACGACGATGAGCTAAAACGGTGGAGAAGAAGAATTGATTTTATAGCACTGAAGGGCTGCCTACGTACCCCGGGATGGGGATCAAGCTTGATCGTAGTTCACATGGTTAATGGAGTTCAGCAGGGTACAGAGTTCGTCGAGTTTGGTAGGAAACCAAGTTCGGTAGGAAACCGAGTTCGTCAGCCAAGTTCGTTAATCGAGTTCGTCATTCGGGTTCGTCGGTCTCGGCATATCTTTAAGCTCGGCACGTCTTTGCCGTGATCGTGTGTAGTCGTCGTTTTGAGATCGTCATCCTTCATGGTCATGCATGCACATGGTTTGGCATGCACCTTGCTTGGCATGCAAGTCATGATCATTCTTTTACATCTTGCCGTGAATGTTTGATACGTGATTATGGCGGTAAGTTCGGCATGTTGTTCTTGCCACGAGTGAGCTCGGCGTGTTCACGTTAGTTGAGTTCGGCATGGTGCCGTGATCGGTATGTTCGGTGTGTTCACGTTCGTTGAGTTCGGCATGGTGCCGTGATCGGTATGTTCGGCGTGATGTGATGACGTCGTGGTTGGTTCATGTTTGGTGGCGACGTGCATGGCTCGTGAGGAGAGTAAGTGACATCGTCATTTATGTCTCACGTAATACTTGTTGCTTGCCATGCACGTCACATCTTCTTCTCAAGTCACGATGGTCTTCATGCTCGGTAAGTGAGCTTGTGATCATGTTCGGCCTCTCTTTCATGGTCGTTCTCGTCATGAGCTCGTTCTTGGTGAGTTCGGCGAGCTCGTTAAGCTCGGTCTCCCATGGTTCCTCGCGTGTTTGTCATTTCGGTTAGGTCCGGTCTTGTTACGTGCTTCGTCATGATCGTTTGGTCTCGTCATCATGGTGAGCTCGTCATCAAAGTGAGCTCGTTATCAAAGTGAGCTCGTCACGAACTTGTTTGCTTGATTGAGAAAGTGAGGTCGGTTTTCATGATCGGTTTATCCTTGGCGATTTGTGAGAGGGAGGTCGTCATGTTCGGAGAGACGTGGTGACGTCATGGAAGTTGCTTCTTGCATGTCACGAGTTACTTATCATGCACGTCACTCTTTAAACATGTTGCTCTTTATGCATGTTTTCTTGGTGAGCTCGTCATGTCCCACGAGTTCGGTGTGGTCTCACGAGTTCGGTATGTTTGGCAAGTTCGGCGTGGCGCGCGATGTTGTTTGAACGATGTCGGATCTCTCGTCGTTGTTGACGTTCAGCCATGCAAACGAGGTCTTTATGCTCGGCCTTCATGTTCGTTATCTTTTTCTATGTTGAGCTTGGTGATGGCATCTTGGCATGTCAAGGTCGGTGTTATGGCTTTCGAGGTCGGTGGGTTAATGTTGGTGTTGTTGTTTGATGTCGGTGATCTCGGATTCTCTCTCTAGAATTTGTCTTTCAGAGAAAAGTCCCCCCTCTTTCTCTCTCTTCAACCTTATTTATAAGGTTTCTTGGTGGCTAAGGCTGGATTTTCTTTTCCCCGAATCCTGGAAAAGTTTCGGGAAAACTGGATAAGTGGGCAGGTGAGTGAGATGTGACGTCATCGCTGACAAGGTGTTGACGTCAGGGCTGATGGGCTTTTGTTTTTGGTGGGCCGAGCTTGATTTGTATTGGGCTAGGGTGGGGTGCTAAATCCACCACCACCAATAAATCCCCCCCTCGAGTTCGGCGAATGAGTGTCGAGTTCGGCGGACATAGAAAGTTAGTCTTAGCTCGGTGCAAATCAAGTTCTATCAATTGTTTGATCCTGAATTATCGAGGTCGGCGAGATGCCTGACTGCGAACGAGGTCGGTGCGATGACTGACTGCGAGCGAGGTCGGCGCGCTGCCTAACTGCGAGCAAGGTGAGCGAGATGCCGGACTGCGAGCGAGGTCAGCGCGATGCCAGACTGCGAGTGAGGTCTGAATCAAAACTGGATGATTGATCCGAAACTGATAAATTGGAACTGAATAATCCGACATCGATAGATGAGCGTAGCTTGATAACCGAACGTAGCTCGGTAGGCAAAAGTGTCCTGATAATGGAGCGTAGCTCGGTAGGAGATGTAGCTCAGTAAGAGAGCGTATCGTAGCTCGGTAGACAAGCGTCATTAAATTGTAGTCCGGATTTAGAAGGATGAACCCTGCAATCGAATCCGAAGGGAGAACAACTTCGAATATTAGTTTCGAATAATAAAACTCTCAATAAATGATACCTGGATTTCAGGGAGCTCGGTAGACGGGCTATGATTGGTAAGTGATTTCGATTGTCGATCAGCTCGGACTGAACGATCGAGGCAGCGATCTATTCTCCGTCGTCGGCCTCGGCGTTCCGCGCGGCTCCTTTGGTGTTAATGTCGTCGAGACTTGGCGTTCGCTTCAGTTGTGTAGATATGACCTTTTGTTAACCGCAAGGTCAGAGGTTCGCCCCCTCCTTATAGCGCTAATTGTTGATACCAGGTTTAGCACAACCCGATAATCACATAAGAATAAGCTGAGATGGCCGGTGAACCAGGTCGGTCGTCCGACCATCAAGGATCGATGTAAGATCGACGTGAATGTCGGCCTAGTACGATGATGAACTAAGACGGTGGAGAATAAGAATTGATTTTATAGCTGCACCTGAAGGGCTTAGTTCGTATAATAAAGGCCTGACGATGTGACTGCATCTCAATTCTCAACTGTCAGATTTTAACTGAACAAATGCCTCTAGAGATCAACGGTGAAGTCTTCATGTAAGTCCAAAACGACTAATTCAATCTAAAATATATATATCAAAATGTCACTATGATTTAATTTCGCATGTTGACAAAAAAAAAAAAAAAAAAAAAATCCTATATCTTCATCAAATCTTTTGAACAGATCAAAATCAAAACATTTAAAATTACAATATCACTAAGCTTTATCCAAAATATGGCCGATAGATAAGGTGTTCGTTCAAGCTCTTAGGGGTGTATTGGAGAAAGAGGCTCCTAAGCCATTACAATGTGTGTGAGTGTATCCTCTTCAGTTTTGAATTTGGTTTGGGTTTTATCTTACTGCTTTTGCTTTGAATGAAATTGTTGTCAAGTTTGCATTTCTAAAAGACTCTTTTGGTGTATATTCATCAATGTTGTATCTATAATTTTGCAAATATTTGGTGTATATTGTTTTGAATGAAATTGTTGTCAAGTTTGCATTTTAAATTCAAAGACTCTTTTGGTGTATATTCGCCAATGTGTGTGAATAAGCAAAGACGATTTTGATTCAGAAATTTTGTCAAGTTCGCATCATCCTTTATCGAAGACCGATCCGTAATTTGGGTTCACATTCACATCATTGGAGCTCTCGAGCACATTCACATTCATAAACAGAGTCAAAAAGTTTTCCCAGATTATTTAATTTTACAACAATTACAATTCACATTCAAATTTCTCTAATTTTCTCAGGTAAAAACATGACAACTTCGATCGGAAGATGGAAGAATGTAGAGAATCTCAATCATATTTTAAAAATCAGTAAGGGGCAAGTGCCACACCTCCCCATACCGTAGATCCGCCTCTGGATGTAGTGGGTGTAGTGGGTGTCTTAGTGGGTGTAGGGTGTGTAGGGGGTATAGTGGGTGTAGGGGTGTGTAGGTTGGTGGATGTCACACTAACGGTGATAATTTCCTCTTTGAGTACCGAAACTAAAGAGCACTGATTATAAATTACTCTCCGACTATAACGTTTACTTCTCTTTTCTTTTTTTTTTCTCTTCTTTAATGGCTCCAACGATCATAACCCTCGCAAGTTACACTACTCACCAAGAATACTCTGTCAATTTCTTTGAAGAATCTTTGATCGTCACCGTAACCTCGACTCCCTCCGTCATCAGGCGATGGATCCGAGATACCGTCTTCTACAACCGTCGTTCACGATCTTCTCACACTCTCGTCGTTGGAGTCGGCGTCCAATGGACACCGGCATGTTATTACTCAAACACCCCAATGGACACCGATAGTTACGCCACCGATTCTCCGGCGGAGAGTTACGATTCTCCGGCGGAGAGTTACGATTCGCCGGCGGAGAGTTACGATTCTCCGGCGGAGAGTTACGATTCTCCGGCGGAGAGTTACGATTCGCCGGCGGAGAGTTACGATTCTCCGGCGGATACTCTCCAGTTATGCGTGGGTAAACGATGTATCATCATCCAGCTGTCTCACTGCAACCGTGTCCCCGATGTCCTCCGGAGTTTCCTCACGAACTCAAAAACAACTTTCGTCGGTGTTTGGAACAGTCAAGACGCGAGAAAGCTAGAACGATCTAGACATCATTTGGAGATCGGAGAGCTTCTTGACGTAAGGAAGTACATTCAAGATTCAGAAGGTAATAGTCTGAGGAGTCGTTCGGTTGAGAAGATTGTTGAGACATGCATGGGTTATCAAGGAGTAAGGCTAGATCGGCAGATAAGCAAGAGTGATTGGAGTGTTGACAACTTTGGCCTTGATCAGATACGTCAGGCGTCAGTAGATGCTTTTGTTTGCTTCAAGCTCGGTGTTTGGGCTCGTCTTTGGGAAGTCTGAAGAATAAACTATCAAAAGAAATCTAATGATGTTCCGAATCTTTAATCTTTTCTTCTTTTGTTAGGCTTTTGGGTAATGGAAAATGTAATCTCTAGACTCTAATTAATCTTTCTTGTGTCTTGGTCATCGATGGTTCCTTCAGGCTTTTATTGTGTACTTACACCGTCTTACGCTGTTTACTTACTCCGATGGTTCCTTCAGGCTTTTATTGTGTACTTACACCGTCTTTGTATAAAATGATATTTTATGTAATTAACGTTCACAATTAAACAATTGTACTCACTACATTGTAAGTTGAAGTTCATTAATATGAAGCAGACGTTAAAAATAGTGTGTATTAGAATTTTAAAATATTATGAGCTGGCATGTTTAATCGCAAAGAAGAGAGATGGAATCATGGAATATTTTTTTTACAAAACGAATATTTTTTAAAAAAATTATATAAGCTATGAAGATAATAAATTTATCAAGCTAATGAATCGGAAAAAAAAAATCAACTAATTCAATATTAAAACTATAATATAAAATATCATCATTTTGATTTGATTTTGGGGTGTTTTGCTTGACATACATCCGTATAATAAGGGCCTGACGATGTGACAGTACATGCATCTCAATTCTCAACCGTCAGATTTTAACTGCACAAATGCCTCCAGAGATCAACGGTGAAGTCTTCATGTAAGTACAAAACGACTAATTCAATCTAAATATTTATATCAAAATATCACTCTGATTTAATTTCGCATGTTGACAACAACAAAAACAAAAAAAATTCCTATACCTTCATCAAATCTTTTGAACAGATAAAAATCAAAACATTTAAAATTACAATATCACTAAAGCTTTATCCAAAATATGGCCAATAGATAAGGTGTTCGTTCAAGCTAGCTCTTAGTGTGTGACAATGCCTAAGAGCTTAGTGATTATTTTTAAAAAGTTTGATTTTGATTTGTTCAAAAGACTTGAAGCCATATCTTCATCAAATCTTTTTGAAAAAATAAAAACAAATTAAAAAAATATATATATTACTAGGCTTTAACAGATCAGCAACCCATGTATTACGTTTTAATATCTAAAAACAAGTTGTGTTTGTACAACAATTTTAGCTTTATAATTAGCAAGCACGTAAGAAACTCTTGTTTATAAATCTTTTATATATTAAACATGAAGAATTTGGAGGTGACATTTATTGAGGTGCATTCTTCATGCCAAACGGCATGACCATAAATTCGTAGTGGATGTATCTGGTCCAGAAGGCCGTTTTTCGCACATCCGAAGGCTCTATAGGAATTTGGTGATATCATGAAGCCATGTCCACTTTCGAGAACCAGGTAGCTCCTTTTAGCTAGTCCAGCAATTCGTCTATCTGAGGTATAGGTACTTATTCTTAACCGTTACCCGGTTCAACTCTCGGTAGTCGATGCACAGCCTGAAACTTCCGTCTTTCTTTTTGACAAACAAAACCGGTGCACCCCAAGGTGAACTACTCGGCCTGATGAATCCATTTTCCAACAGCTCTTCTAACTGTTTCTTTAGCTCGACCATTTCCGCCGGAGCCATACGATAAGGTGCCTTCGAGGGTCGAGCAGTCCCAGGTTCAAGTTCGATTGTGAATGGATCTGACATGTCAGGTGGTAAACCTGTTAAGGCTTGGAACACATCCACAAACTCTCTCACTACCGGGATATCTTTTATCTCGGCATTTTCCCCCACTTTCGCCGTGGTGATTGTGGCTAAGTAAGCTTCACAACCCTTCTCGAGCATCCTTCCCGCCTGGATTGCCGACCACCAAACTTCCCAAAGTCGGTCGAATTCCTTGGAATTCCAACGTCCCTTCACCCCGCTCAAACCGCACCCGCCCCTGGTGACAGTCTAGCGTCACTTTGTATTTTCCCAGCCAATCCATTCCCAAGATCACTTCATGATTCTTGAGTTGAACTATGACTAAATCTATTGGTAGGCTCATGCCTCCAATCATAATTAGGATGTCACATATAGTCCTTAACGAGAACATGACCTGGCAACCCGCAGCATTGACTATTCCATAGTCTTTCCCAGGTTCTCTACGGAACGTGCCCTTCCTGATCATTTCCGGGCTCACAAAACTATGTGTTGCCCCGAATATTGCGACCCTTTGGCTTGCTAACTGCCCAACCGTCCCGCACACGCGATGCGTGTGATCACCCCTTTAGCCGACCAGCGCCTCGACTGCCTTCGACTAGCTTGCTTCCCAGTCGACCACCTGAGCTTACCACTCGACCAACTCGACTAACTCTCGAATACTTGTCCCAGTTGAACCGAGCTTCTAATCAGCTGACTTAGCTCGACCATCCAGCTCATTTCAGCTCGGCCGAAACATACTTAGCTTATTCCACGAATATTCTTGGTCTTTTCCCCTTTTATCCGACTATGCCTTAGACCATCTGGCTTAGCCGATGATTTTGGACCATGGCTCGATTTTTCCTTAACTTTTCTCGGCTATTCTTCTCACCTATCGGCCATGATCCGTCCCGGTGATCCTATTGCGGATTGGGGACGTTACAAGTTTATTCGCATATTCATTCGTATATACTCTAAAAAATAGTATTTGCATAGACAACTACTCCATGAGGTAATTTTTCTACATGTTTGTGAATGTAGCGAACTTATAGACATGATGGTATAAAGTTTTTGATCTGATTTGTCGACCACTCAAATTTCATTTTCTTTTCCATTTATAGTTCTAGAATCACTAAAATAATACAATGGTAATGGACTATCTTTATGAAGTATGTCATCTTAGTTGGTTGATTATTTTATGAATTGTGTTATCGTAAGTGTTAGAATCTCCTATGGGATTGGTGATGATCTAGAGATATGTATATCTTACTCGACTATTTAATTTCATGTACAATATCTAATGTTTCGTATACAAGATAGTTAATTTCAATAGTCACTTATTCGGTTACCTAACGTAGACTATGGTACTTGAATGCTTAAATTTTTTATAGAAACAAGTTTCTGATAAAATAGTCATGTATGTTTCAAAGATTATCTTTGACAATAGTCACCTACTCAATTACCTAACATAAACCATGATGCATCAATGTTTAAATTTCCTTTTATTTGTTTATTGTTTGTCGTACATAAGTCATCTATTTTTTGTTGACTATATTTATCTATAGTGACATATTCGAGTTGTTTGTGCCAAAACTTAATGTTAGTGATTTGGTGATGAAATAGTCATATATATATAGATGACCATTTCGTCAGTAGCCACCAATTGGAGTACCTACATAACTATGGTGCTTTAATGTTTCAAAAAATTTCTTTTTGTAGTAAATTAGTCATTTAAATATACAATAAATATTTTTTATTTTTTCATGTTTAATAATATGAAATTTTAATTATAATTAATATGAAATATTAATTCGAAATGCATTAATTGATTGTGATCCGAATATACTAATTCTAAGAATTAGTACGATGTAATTTATTTTCCATTATTTTTAATTTATCGATTGTAATCTTATATTTAATTTATAATTAATCAGTTATAAGAATAATTAGTATTTATCAAAACAATTTAAAAATAAAGAAAATCTTAAATTTAATAATATAATAATAAATAATATTTTTTTTAGCGTGAGATTTGGTGTTGTGATTGTTGTTGAAAAAAAGAAGTGNCCATATCTTCATCAAATCTTTTTGAAAAAAAAAAAAAAAAAATTTTTAAAAAATATTACTAGGCTTTAACAGATCAGCAACCCATGTATTACGTTTTAATATCTAAAAACAAGTTGTAATTAATGAAAGCAAGAAGAATTCATGTTATTTGACAAATATACAGTAATACAAAGATTAATCAAAAATATTTAAGTGTAGAAAAAAAACTGGATAGAGATAAATTAGAATCGTTAAAAAAGAAACGAACTTAAAATATGTACTTACTTGATTGAAGATAGACAGGACAAAAAGGTGAAGAGGCGTCACGTTAGATTTGACAAAGAAGAAAAATATATCTCTTTATTAGTGTTTACTGTTTATTAGTGTTTTAGATGAAAATAAAATGGTCAAAATTTATAAATAATGAAAATATATGGATTTTTGAATCTTTAGAAAAATAAGAATCTAGTGACTATTCAGCAATAAACAGTGAGTTTGTTGTTCGATGAGAACATACAGGATTCGAAAACGTTTTGGACAAGATTTTTGGGAAGTAAACTGGATTACTATTTCGATTCTCGGGAGAGATTTACAAGAACAAGAACAAAGAAAAGACAAGTATTTGATTCTAGAGCTAAATTGTAGTCGAGAATGGTGTCGAAAGTCAGAATATGGTCCTTGGCTCCTTGCCCTTGTCCTTGTTTTATACTCCAAGATCGTGTTTAACGTCTCTGTTTACTCCGTCTAATTCGCCATGAATGGTCTTTCAGTCTGAGGCTTTGGTTGTTACGTTTAGGCGACTTAACTCAACGGTTTAAACGAGTCTTTAGTCTCGGCGGGGTTGACTAACGATTCCGTATTTAATCCCTTTTGACCGTATATGTTCACTCCGATGGGCATTGCAGTTCGGCCCGTCACCTCATTACTCATTTAATCTTGTTTGGTTTCTTTAACTTCACCGGATCTTTTTACCATATATTTATTGGATCCAATTTACTAGACCAGGATTTTAACCTCCACAATTAAGTTGTTGGTTTGTAAAAAAAACGAAATTATGTTTAATTGTTTAAAAAAGTTTAAAATAAATAAAAAGGTTAAAAACTAAAATGAGCTTCTCTACATCTAGGACTGCTAAAAGTCTTAGATTTAGACTATAATGGAAGAAGATTAGGTGTGTAGAATTTATGTTCTTGTCCTTGGCTTCTTTTGTTCAGGTTAATCGTTTTAATTAGGCTTTTTCTTCGCGGTGGCCTCTATCCTCGGTTCTCCTCTGTCTGCAGGTGTAGATCCTCTCGGCAGCGTCATTTGAACTCTGTTGTTCCGCGTCTATTGTGTTCTTCTGACTTTCTGGTGGTTTCGAAAGTTTTACTTTGGATCTTAGTATCTTATCTTGTGTTTCCCGTCTATCAAGCTTATCGAGTTTGTGTTTTTAGTTTTAAATCGTTCTTTTATGCTTCTCATATTTCGGGTTTTGTGTTGTTGTCTTTAGTTTCTTGTATATCGGGTTTGGTTTCCGGGGATAATTTTTGTTCCGCCAGCTTTGGACTCCGAGAGTTGTCTTTGAACTCGCCGGCTTTGGACTCCAGAGGAACTTAGTCTCTTGATGGCTTTGTGAATAACGTTGTTTAACCTATCAATAAAAATTTATACAGAAAAAAAAAAGAAAAAAAAAAAAGACCTAATCACAATATAAGCTGAGATTTATGATTTGTTATGTGGGGTCAAAATAAATAAATGAAAATTAGGTCTATGGCAGTTTCCACCGACCAAATTAGGAAAATAAAACAGTAATATAATATTCAAAATAAATATATAGTAAAAGATTAATGACTCCTTTTTCTATTTCATACCATACGATTATCATACAATAACAGTCGTATTTTTTTTTGACAACTATATTTTATATTATATTTTCCCAC
The DNA here is from genome assembly GCA_002933915.1 of Eutrema heterophyllum. Classification (NCBI taxonomy): domain Eukaryota; kingdom Viridiplantae; phylum Streptophyta; class Magnoliopsida; order Brassicales; family Brassicaceae; genus Eutrema; species Eutrema heterophyllum. The sequence continues at coordinate 81,267 of PKMM01020418.1, forward strand.
TTACTTTTCAGATCTTCTCTCTCCTCTCTCTCCTCTCTCTCCACTTTCATCTTCTCCTAAAAACTAAGAACATGGAGTGTAGTCATCTATTTCGAAATAAAATAATGGACATATAAATTTGACTTGAATTCACGCTTTGATGTTGTAAAAGTTGATTGTGTTTTTTTGTTCAAAATAGACAAATTTTATTCTTCATAGTGGTGAATGAAAGAATGATTGTAAAATTTGAAAAATCGAGACATTAGTCTTTCTATACAATTTCAGACTAAGCATAAAGAAAACAAACTAGATTCTGCAAAGTTTCAGATTATACAACCCTTAAGCAACCTCATTCTCTGGGAGCTCTTTAGCCAGCTTGGCCACTCCTCTCTCCACAAACACGTTGATTCTCCACAACACCATCCTGCTTTCCATTTTCATGCCTTCGATTACACATAGTCTCTGAAGCAGACCCTTAACGAATCTGTATTCGCTCTTACCGAACCATTCCTTTTGTTTCTTCACAATGCTTTCAACGTCTCTGAAAGCTCTCCTCACAAGTCCAACTTCCATTCCTCTTTTCACGAGCTCTCTCACCGAATCTACCATCTTATCTGCAATCTCCCTAACGGATTCAGCATAGCTTGTGATCTCTACCAAGTGAATTGCTGCACAGAAGGCACCCACAAACGCCAAGACCCAGCAACTGTTATCTACCAACAACTCTCTTGGTGGGTTTAACCTTGTGCTTATCTCTGGGAGAAGACTCTCAACCACAGGAATCACAAACTCTTCATCTTCGAGCCACATTGTTAAGCACTGGAAGATATAAACCGCTCTCTGAAACTCTGTTTTGCTTTTCGATACGATATAGTCTCGTAGATCGTACCATATCTCAACTTGGACGTTCATCATCTCATACGCAACGTGGTACACCACCTCACCAAGGAGGTTGAACATGCTCTCTGAGATTCCTTCTCTCGAGAGGCAGGAGATGAGCAATGGCTGGAGCTTTCTCATCACAGAAATGTCTATTTCCACTTTCCTCGAAGTGTGATCAGCGAGCAAGAGGTTGAGCCGTCTGATTGCCATATCTCTGGACCTCTCTTCAAGAACATTTGACGCAAAGATTATCAAGATTTCAAGCGGCGATAAGGTGTTCAAACGATCGAACCATTCACGTTCAGAGATGGGTTGTTGTTGTGGCTTTCCCTGTGGTTGTACGAGATATGGGCTGAGTTTGATGGCTGGATTGTGGCTAGACTTAATCAACCGATTGATCTTCTTCGCAGCCTCCTTTGTGTGTGTTCCGAGCCCTCTGATCTTGAACATGAAGCTCGACACAAAATCGCGTTGCTCCTTGTTGTAGTTATACAAGTTCTTGTCTCGTGAAAGGAACCTCTCGAGATCTCCAAGCCCTCGTAGCAGAAACTGCTCCATTCCCTTCTCCACAAGCTCACTTGTGGACTTCACAAGAACAGAAAGAAGAATCTTTACCAAATCGAATCTCACCTCTGAATCCAAAAGCTGAATCCCCATTTTAACGACCGTTTCTAAAGCCAAACTCCAATCTCCGACTCTAGCTTCCTCAGGATTAAGCAGCACCATCTTCGCCTTCTCCAAGAGATTCTGCATAAACCTGTAGATGAATCTCCCGTAGACCGGCGGCAAATCGATGAAGACGTGAAAAGCCTTTAGAGGCTCGCTGTTCGCAAGCTCGAGGATACAATCACTGAGCTCGTCCCATCCGCCATTATCTAACATCAAAACATTGTAGGCTACAAAAGACACGATTCTTCTGAGGATCTTCATGTCGGATTCTTCGGTCTCTCGCATCGTCAAGCATGAAATCAGAACGGGCTTGATCTCGTCGAGTCCGATGAGACTGAGTTCGACGCTGCGGCTTCGAAGTTCGGCGAGGGTTAAGGAGAGGAGATAGATCGATCGGAACCTGACGACGCCATTGGAGGAAGATCGGTACAGCTTGAGAAGCTTTAGGGTTAAGCAATTAGCGAAATTTGCGGCGCAGAAGTTGTAGAGAGCAAGCGCCGTTTGAAACTCGGTGGTTTCTTGACGCACAGTGAGCCGATCGAGAACGTTCTCTAGTCCCTCGTGGGTTGGAGTCGCGAGGATTTCTCTGGCTTTGAACATGAGATTCGAAGATTCCGCCATTGAAGCTTCTTCTGCGGAATCTGTAGAGTTTTAGGCGGATGAGTTTATGGATGGAACAAGTAAGGTATTTATACAAGTCGGCGGTTTGTTTCATAGGATTTATCTTCCTAAACTAAATACAAATAGGATAAATGTACAAGTAATTAGAAATTATCTCCAGCACATTAGGATTTATCTCTCAAAAATATATTCATGATGATATAAATTTATCCCAAATAGATTATGTGATTATCCGTGTAAAATTGTCCATATCTTTGTTTTCATAATTTGTAACTGATAATATTTCAGATAATTTAAAAAAAAAGATTATGTGATTTTTCCGATAAAAAATTGGTTTTTTGTCTAAGAATTCTTCAGATTGGGTTTTGAAGAATTGTGTTTTATTATAGCGAGCTGTAGGAAAAGAAAACAAACTCAACCGAACCAAACCAAAAATAGGTATGGTTTCGTTATGGTTTAACTTAGAAATTTATTTGGAAACTCATGTGGTTATTTAAGTTTGGTTTGGTTAAAGACTATAATATCGAATAGTTTTGTCAGTTATCAAATAGAATTTTTTAAAAAAATACTATAAAACAGCACAAAAATTACATGATTTATTTGTTTTGGAGTCTAGAATGTCTTTATGTTATTTTTTTCTTGAAATGTGAAATTTAATATTCAATAAAAAAAAAACTATTTACATTAGATTTGGGAAAACCTTAACTTTTAAAATTGCGGTCAAATGAGCTCGTATACTTATATTTTTTACATGAATCAAGGTATTCTTATAAATGTTTTTATATATGTAGAAACTATGACTGCGAGTTCGGGTTATACAGTTTGGTTAGACTCAGTTTTTCAAGTCATTCGGATTTTTAAATTCTTTAGAATAATATATGGTTCAGTTCGATTCTCGGCTAATTTGGGTTTTGAGTTTTAACACCGAAAATAACCGAAGTTTTGGTATTTTGGTTCAAATTCGGGTAAATTTGGTTCTTCAATTCGGTAAAATTATGTATAAATCGGTATATTTCGGTTGGAGAAAATTAGAAAAAAAAAATTCGAAGAACCAATCAGTTCGGTACCACCAAACTAAACTGAACCGAAAACCGAATAGACTTTATAGTGTTGCCGATTGGTTCACAGCCAAGAACCCAACATAACAAAAACCAAAAACCTCGTTTCGGCTCGGTTCAAAACCGCAGGCTTCATAGAGACAATCATTTGTTTTATTTGATCATTTTGATATCGTTAATATTTTGTCTGCAACTTATGTTGTTCTTTTCCTTTTTTAGAATCAAGTAATAAACCGGAAAAAAAAAACTAAAATCAAACGACCTGAATTGCATACCATTTTTATATAGTTTCACTTTGAATAAAACCCGATAAACCAAAGAAAACTGAGCCGTACCAAACCGAAGTACATGCGGTTTTTGAATGGTTTAAGTTTCTATAAGATTGATAAATAATAAACCGAAAAACCGGAATGCCCACTCTTAAACATGTCATGCACAGTGGGAGAGTGTTATGAGAAGACTGGTCAAAGTGACAAGTCATTTGATCGCAGGTTGAGTAGAGAGGAAGAGATAGACTCAGAAACGAACTCAACCGATAAAGCCATCACATACCTCACATTCAACTTCAACATACAGTATACATATAAGATGAACTTTCAGTTTCGATCCATCTCAAAAAAATCTGGTCACTTTTAATTCGTGCAGTATAGTTTCTACCGAATTAGTGTGTGACAATGTTTCAAAGAACTCCGAAGCATTGATTCAACCATAACTAGCATAAACTCAAAAGAACACACACTGATAGGCCTTTACCTGAATAATCAGGAGAGTTTTGAGTTATCTAAAATGCTAACAAATCCCAAAAAAATAGAAGACCAATGAAGCAAAACACCTACGCTTCTATCAAATGGTCAAAAGCCAATGGCATCATCTAACTTTTACTGCCTCCACTTCGTAGACTAGCCATGCATTCTTCTTAGGCACACCTTCCTTCAATTCCTTCTCTGAGTACCTGTGTTTATCACATCCAGAGCAAAAAAAACAGGTTGTATAAACTATACTAATATGCTGAGGTGAATCAACTAGACATGCTCAACTGAAACCATTGTGACATACCCGAGGGATGGAGGAATTATAAGCCTTCTCTTGTCACCAACTCGCATCCCTGAAAATTAGAGATACAGCCGTATTTTTTAATTAGATATCAAAATTCATGAATTTTCCCTGGTTAAGCCACTAGACATACCTTCAATACCAATGCTGAGACCTTTTATGACTTTCTCTGCACCTGCAAGCAGAGCATTATATAATTATTATACACAAGCTGATTGTGTTTGAGGAGAAACAACAATGACAAAACAGTATCTAAGAAAATACTTACCTAAGCGAAATCTAAATGGATCTTCCCCCAAGTTCGATTCCAACACTTTCCCGGTGTCTTTTAACTTCCCAGTATAGAGTATGCTCACCTGAAACAACCATCAATCGTTTTAAAGAATTATTGTGGTGCTGGAATTGAGACAGCATCAAGATTGCATATAGAAAAGATGTAAAAAAAATACTCACTTTTTTCCCATTAGCAGCTACTTTTCCATCAACCTTTGCTTTTTCAAGTACTTCAATGCTAACTTCATCTGGTGAAGCAATAACTGATTCTACTGGTTTATCAGTACCAGCTTCTTTCTCGATGTTCCTATTCATCATGGAAATAAAATTGATAAGAACAGTTTATAATCTAAAACACCAATAAAAGTCAAGATAATATCCACTCAAACCTAAAAGAGACAACTCTTTAGCAGAAACTCGTCTCAGGAAACCAAAGTTGATCATACCATCTACCTTGTATTCGCAGACTATAATATTTATTTCTATCATATATTCAATTGACAATTCTACATAAAATGTAAGGTACGACTCACTTGTAATTTTCAATAGCTTTTTTCTTCCTCTCTCTAGTTTCCTCTCTCCTATCCCTTTTCCTCTTTTTTTTTGATGGGGTTGCATCCCCATTCTGAGAGACCACTACATCATTTGATGATTCAATCCCCCTGCCATCATAAAACCGTAATACCAATGAGGAAATAATAACAATGATATCAACTTTCTAGTGGATGGAGAATTGGAGATTATTCAACTGTATATGAAACATCAACTTCTGAAGAACATGAGTAACTTTTTCACTATCACTGGATAAGGAAAACTTAGTAAGCACACTTGACCAATTATTTAGCACCGGCGACTAACGTATAATCACGTTTGATATCGATCTACTTATATCATAAACAGCAAAATTGTTCATTCCATTCTCTCAACTCAACCTAGCATCTTCTAGAATCCTGAAAGCTATAAGGTAACATAATCTGTTCAATAGTATGATACAACTTACTTGTCAGTAGCTTGCTTCTGATCATTCTGTTCAGGCATATGTTTTTCCTCTCCGTCATCTAAATCAATTACAACTGAAGTCTTAGACTTTTCCTTGTTTCGTTTTTTCTTCGAAATAGTTTCACATCCTTTCTGAACGGGAGAAAGCTCAGCATCACCCAATGGTTTATCCTCCCTGGAATATTAAACATATTTGGTTTATAAAAGGTTAAAACTTATAAGATACCATTACTAATGCCGGTCTGTAGTGGGTGGAAACTTTCCTACCTTTCATCCAGAGTCTTGTGGGCATGAGTTGTTACTTCTTCCGTCTTCTCACACTTGGCGTTAGGCTCACCATCTTCCAAAATCGAACTTCTTGCTTTTGACCTCGTAAGCCTTGAAGGCAAAGGAATCTCTGTAGAAAGGACCTTGGGTATCTTGTGGTCCTTATCTTTGTTACGTACTTCTACAGAATCCCCAATGCTAGAGTCATCTAGAGGTCTAGCTGAAGTTTCATCAGAATCTGAGTCAGGGACCTGAAACTTCTTCCTTAGTCTTCCACCTTTCCCATTTTTTTTCTTGTCCTTAATAGATACTGGAAAGGAGACAAAGATTATCAAAGTAATTTCATGAAAGATAATCGCTAGATGCAGATGTATTGCTTTCTCCACCAAAAGACACTAGTACAGAAAATCAGACTATATGAAAACTACGGTTAACTTATAAAGTCCCATGCAACTAGAGGCTAAGAAAAGGTATAGAAACTGAAAACGTTATGTAAGTGCAAAATATAGCCAGACTACAAGGTAACTCTCAGTGTATAAGTTACTCTGAAGATACAACTAATAATTCAAGTTTAAATCCACAAATCAAACATAACATAAGTATTAACTTTAAAGTAAGAAGACACCAGAAAAATAAACAAGGTACGAAATGGCGTACTTTCATCATCGTCGTCAGTACTAGAGACATGAGAACCGCGGCCAGATGGTTCATCGTCATTTATGAAACTATCGCTGTAGTCATAATCATCACTGCTACCTTTCTCCATGTCTGTGTCATTAATGTCTTCTCCATATGACTCCCTTTAAAAATCAAGTCAAGCATACAAACAAACAACAATAATCCATTTTCACTTTTAATCTAAAAACCATAAAGAGAGGATACGACTCGTCATCATTCTGCCTTAAAGCTGTACTCCTTCCAAGGAAGTAGCCAGTGAGGTGAACGCTCCGTGGTCCGATTACAGAGAAGATAACTTCATCAGCTTCCTCAAACTCAATATTCAGTTGGCATGAATCAACCTTTTCAGGGGACAAGACACATAAGAAGAGGGGACTTTTGTTCCCAACGTTACACTGAAGAATGCTTCTAGTTGTTGCATTACCAAGCCCCAGTGTTGCCTATACCAAAAAAGAATCAAAGATCAGCCAAATAACCCACTTATTCATGTAGATGTAAACATCTAAGCTTATCTAAACACGCCTAAATCAAGAGCAGACATAAGAAACTTAACCAAACAGAGAAAACAAAGCGACCCAATTACAAAATCAGCCAAGTAACAAAAAAACCACAACTTCCAAGCTTATCTAAATACGCCTAAATCAAGAGCAGGCATAAGAAATTTTAACCAAACAGAGAAAATAAAGCGACCCAATTACAAAATCTGAAAATTTAGGGTAGAAATTGAGATTAAAGGACCTGGGAAAGGTGAAGTCTTCTTGTTTCAGTAGCCTTAAGAGTAAAAGGCTTTCCTGGTTTCACTTCAACTCCTGCAAATACACGAAAACTGTCATCAACACCAAACGTCGTCGGAAAAAACAAATATTTAAGCTTTTTGTTTTATCAAATCGGTGATTATTCGTATTTGTTTTGGGTTTAAAAGAAGAGAAACGGTGAAACCCACCCCAGAAAGCCATTGAATTTGATCAAAAGAATGAAAGAAAATCGTCAAAGCCGACACTTTGGTCTTTTGGGTTTCTCTCCGTTCTGTGTGACGAGGTTTTTGTTGGCGAGGGTTTAATGGTGTTGGCGCCCTTATTTATTTGGAGGCTTTTTATTATTTATTGTGAAATAACATATAGTGGAATTGTGGAAAACGCTTCGATTGTAGAAAAATCCATTAAGAGATTTGACCTATATGGTAATAACATATTGGCCAAATTATCTTTATATTATTTTTGACACATTAGCACACATCTTTTTGACACATCAGCTTTTAAAAAATTATTAATTGGTTAGCCGCGCGTTTCGCACGGCATTTTCTATTTTTTATTGATGTAGTTAAAAAATATTTTGGTAATAGTAAATTTTTTGATAAAATTTAGTATTTCATATTTTTTTAATAATAATTTAGTATACTGTAGCTAAGCAAACAACCCTAGCTAAACAGCAAAAAGTATAATTGTTATGGGGAAGCATGTTTACCATCTTGTTGCGCTAGACATACCATACTCTATAGATGAACCACGCCATAAAAACTACCCAACCTCGATCGAGTTATCGGCGTTAAGTCATATCTGCCAAAACATCATACATTTGGACACCTAATGCTCATAGCTAAGCACAAATCAAATCAGCCACCGAATTCAGTGTACATATCTAGATCAGTTAACTTCTATGAAAGTTTCTATATTTCACAAATGGAGAAGGAGAATAAAGCGTTAAGGATTCAAAACCCACAATAGAGAATAATATATACATATACATCATTCTTCTCAAATATGGATCATATGTCCATTCAACTGGCATTAATCTCATTGCAGAAGCGTCTAACATGTTTCCAAGACACACTCATAATCTCTCTCTCTCTCTCTCACTCACCCATGAACATGAAAAATTGAACCACATACCACATTTTGGCCCAATTTAAACATAACTTTCACTATCTTTCTCCTGTTTCCCCTTTACTGAGCAATTTCAGTATCTCCTATCTGATTTGAGCATTGGAAAATATTCGGGAGGACTTCACTCATTCGTCTTCTCAATGATTGACTTGAACGTGTTATCATTTTAGGACACCACAGTTTGCCTCTCATAATATGCATTCTTGCATACCCATCAAAAAACTCATAATTGTCATCTAAGCTTATGGAAGCTCCTGCGAATATTCTTTTGTTGAACGAATCTTCATCCCCAAACCCCAACACCAATTTCTAACCATCAAAATGCATTGTTTTATTTATCCCTTATAACTTATTTAGAATCAATTAATGGATTCCAAATTTTTTTTCTAAGTAACGACTAATTTGTAATTTTTGTTTTCTCTATTATAAATGTTTTAAGCAATTGATTTTAAAATTCTTATACAATTCTTATGAAACTAATCTTTATTGATTGTCTTAAATTATATATCACAACCTTTTTTGGATTTAATTTAGAAAAAGTTTAATTCATAATTTATAAACAGTAAATTCTACAATTATAATATTGTCCNCGCAGAAGCATTATACAAAAGAAACCGAGAATCGAATTCAATTCCGGCAATACATTCCAATTCGATTTTGCAGAAGCATTATACAAAAGAAACCGAGAATCGAAACCATAAAATCGAAACCGAGAATCGAAACAGAGAAAGACAAAATAGTCAGAAAGGAACCTGCAATATTGAGGCGTGACGACGGCTGAGGATTCCGGCAACAGAATCTTCGCCGATAACCTGATCGATCGCCGGCGATGAAATCGTCGGTGATGATTAATGAAATCGTCGGTAAATTATTGACTCAACGCGATATAATCCTATGGGCAAAGTTGTCTTTTGCCTCTTTAATGAATGCTAAAATTAGGGTTTTTTTTAGGGTGCTAGTTTGGTGATAAAGTTTTTAAAAAGTGTCATTTTGAACAATTTCTCAATATGAAATTTCCTATTGTTAGTTAATTTTTTTTTAAAATAACAAGGAAAAAGAATNCTTGTAACTATAAAAAAAATTATCATATTAAATTTTATATCAAAATAAATAATACAAAAAAAACCCGCAGCGTTAGCGCGGGTATCTACCTAGTTCACACTCAATATCAGTTTACCAACTGTTTCATCTAGGCTTTTTTTTTAATATATTTTTGAGTCTCATAAAACCAATAGCTACACCAATCTTATATAAAGAAAAACGTTCCGTTTTTGTTAATCATATTCACATTTTAGAATGTAAGGAAGCTCAGATGTATGTAATTGGTGGCAATGAGCATGAATATAAGTACTACCGCTCTGAACCATCGGAAATGTGAAAGTGTGGCTGGTTCTTTGATTTCTTAGTTAAAAATTAATTACACTTTTCCCTTTTTGTATTTACATATATATTCCAACTTTTGTGTCTTCAAGTATCCACTGATGCAAGAAAAGTTTCAGACTCAGATGAGCTAATTTCCTAAAAGTAAAACATGACATCAAGAGACTAATCCTACTGGCATTAGCAACAAACACTTATTCAACTCTAAGCTTTGTTACGACATGTAAAATCACAAAGAATGTGTATCTAACAATATGATGAAAAGCTCTGTCTTTCAAAATCTTCTACACTGCTTTTTTAATAATAAAAGATCCCCACCAAGCGTATTTAGCTAAGAAAATTTGACATAATTTTTTTTGTTTCTTTTTTCAGGAGCTTCTTAAAATGATTCAAAGTAAAAACATGTCTCAAGATAATCATACTGCATATTTAGTTATGAATTCCTGTGTGATTTTCATATCAAAAGCTAGTAAGGTAGTATCATTTACCTTATCATACTTCTGGAACATGTAAACTAACATGAATGGTTAAAGAAAAAAAACAAGGCAACTAATAGTTTCACGAATAGAGTTAGAGACAAGGCACATTATGTTATGTACAGCGAAACCTTAGTAAAATGGTAGAGTTCACTAGGATTCTTCAAATGGGAGATCTAGATAAGATTTCTAAGCAACTCTTCAGAGTTTGTGAGAAAGAGATTGTTCAAGAGGCTTACCACATGTCGACAATGTACTACAAGTGAATTTTAGGAAATTGTTGTATAAATAAATTTATTCATTCATTGGTTGGCGACTAATGTATTCGAAAATAATATGTGTTACATATAAAAATATTACTATTTTGTTTATATACGAGAATTCATGATGGTATCAAAATAGAGATTTTGACAAAGAGAAAACGCCAAAATATAACAGATGAGTGTAAGTAGAATTTTTTTCTCAAATCTCATTGTTATTGTTATAATTTCCATCTATGTTTTCAATTCTTTCAACCAATAAATAAAACAATAAACACTATATTAACGGCAAGTTTGTGAAAAGATAGATATGCATAATAATATGAAACAATAATCATAAGAAATTCGAGTGATAGTGATGTTGATTAAGAGCATCTTAATATTCAGAAAACACCTGATTTTTAACCAAAACTTCTAATTTTATATAACGGAATATGATAAAACAATTTCATTTATTAACTCACTATTTAAAAGATTATAAAAATATATCTTAGAAAAAGAAACATGCGTGTATAAGCGGGTATTCATCTGGTCTACAATATAAAAAGTGAATATGTCTCACGAGCGTTTGACAAACTCAGCATTTATATGCTTTGAAAAGGTGACACATCACCAATAAATCAGATTTAATAAACCAATTGAAACAAAACAAATTCACACGTACTTCCAAAAACATTTAAACAAATACCTCTGACTATTCTATTGTTCCAACTTCATATTTAACACCTACATGCACTATGGAAAAATAAACAAAGTGCATTTAGAAAAGTCACTAAATAAAAATATATCATCCGTTTCAAATTCTCATCTTATTCACCAATCTTGACACGATTGCACAGTTCCTATATCAATTCTTTACTCTCCGGGTTTTTCCTATACAATTAAATTGAGGACACCCGATTTCAATCCACCGTTGGTCTAATAGGCTAAAGGTAGAAGAAAGGAAGTTAAATGTTCTAACTCCTAATTAAACTAAGATGAATGAAACAACGCTTTAAGGTATAGACCCATGTTCTTAATAAATTTTACAAACGCGTTGTGTAGCAGTATTGTGGTATTTTACATAAGCACAACTCGGTCAGGGCATAAAAACCGGACCCGCGAGATCCGATCCGAACCGATCCGAAAAATTGGGTTAGGACCGGCTTCGATTTGTATGCGAAAACCGAACGGTTCTTATATATAAATGTTTCGGTTCTCGGTTTGGGTTCGGGTATACCCAAAAACCGATCGGTTACCCGAAAAAATTACACAATGCATATACATACACATTCACATTCAATGCGATTCATTTTTTCAATCCCTAATACTAAAAAAATTCCATTTCACTTCTCCTTTCTAAATTTTGTTTTCGTACTCGACTAATAAAACCCAAATTGGAAAAATTGGAAACCCTAATTGATCTAAGTCACGGTCACCATTCTCCTCATTCTTTGTTGTCGAGAGTTCTATCTCAGGTAAGTGACACATTCTCAAATCTCAACACAATTCTCACTTCTCAACCTCCTTTCTCGAGCAATTTCTGTCTTGATTTTGGTTTTGTGGATGATTTCCCGAGCAATTTCTGTCTTGTCTTGAAAAATCTATGTCTTGAGGCTGGAGTTATCTCTGTCTTGAGCAATCTCTGTCTTGACTCTTGAGGATTGATTTTGGTTTTGTGTTTGCTTCTAGATTTACGTTTTTGATTGATTTTTTGAAATTTCGGTTTTATCAAAAGCTAAGGAGATTATGCTACTTCTAGTTTTATATTTTTTGATTCATTAATCTGGTTTGCCTGAGGAGAATACGTGAGTTTTATTGGCTAAGAGAGTAAGAGCATTAAACCTGTTGCGGATTTGAATTGGGATAGTTACAAATTTTCAATGGTCTGTAACTCTGTATTGTTTCATGTTTACTAAACTGACTCATGTTTTTGTCTACGCAGATGGATTCCTCCTCACCTACTAACGCAAAGGATGATATCGCATAAGATGATAACAACACTACTCCTGCAACTGCTAGTAGAAACAAAAGGAAAGAGAATTCGAGAGGTGAAGCTAGTTCACCTCCAACGAAGACGAAGAAGAAAAGTAACACAAGGTCTTTCGTATGGAAACACTTTTTTACAAGAGCTGAGGAGGATGTGAATACATGCATCTGTCATTACTGTGGTAAATCTATGAGTTGTGACACAAAGTCTGGAACTTCAAGCTTGAAGAAGCATCTGTCAATATGCAAGGAACACATTATATGGGAGGAAACTAAAAAGGAGAGACATAATATTATAACTCCTGGAGATGCAAGTGGTCTGCTGCAGTTGTCAAAAATTTCTGAAGAAGTTTTTAGGGAAGCATCTAATCAGATGCTTGTATTGGGTGAATTACCGCTTTCATTTATTGAAAGTCTAGCTTGGAGACATCTTTGCAGTCGGGTGAGTCTTCCAAAGCCTAAATCTCGGAGGACAGCCACTAGAGACATCGTTGAGATGTATATTAAGAAGAATTCAGCTATGAGGAAAGTGTTTGGTGCAAATAAGCAAAGGGTCTCTCTAATAATTGATATTTGGGTTGCTCCCACAACAAGAGCTAGCTACATGGTAATCACATCCCACTTTATTGATGCAAAGTGGCATCTAAAGAAATTGATTATAGGGTTTAAGAACATCGACAATCATAAGGGGTATACTATTTCTTCTATTTTGCTTGAGTGTTTGGCTGATTGGGGAATAAAGAAGGTTATCACAATCACTGTTGACAATCCCACTGCCAACACTTCTACATTGAGGAGATTTAAGGAGACATTCAACACAATAGGTAATAATGCACTGGTTTTAGGAGGTGAATACATGCATTTGCGTTATGGTTCTCATATCATTAACTTAGTTGTCAAAGATGGGTTGCATGAAGTTGATAAAAGTGTGTCTGCGATCCGTAATGGTGTTCAGTATGTGAGAACTTCTACAAACAGAATAAAGGCATTCGATCTAAGAGTGGAATCAACAAAAATGACAAGAGGAAGTTTACCTTTGGACTGCAAAACGAGATGGAATTCAACCTACCTTATGCTTACAAGAGCTATTAAGTTTAGGGCAGGTTTTGATAGAATGGAAGCAGAAGATAAGCTCTACAACGATTGCTTTCAAGAAAATGTGGATGGAAAAAAGAGAGTTGGGCCAGCAACAAAAGATGATTGGGATGCAGTTGAAAGGTTAGTGAGGTTTCTGGTTATCTTTTACAATTCTACATTAGTTGTTTCATCATCTACTTCAGTGAACTCCTACAAGTGCTACAATGAGATTGTGACTATTGAAAGGAATTTGATAAAGTTGAGCAACAATCCTGATGCAGCAATGAGGGCAAAGGCCAAGGCTATGAGAGACAAATTTGATAAGTATTGGGATGGGTTGAAGGAAATCAATAGGCTTCTGATCATAGCTAGTATTTTAGATCTAAGTAACAAAATGAGGTTTGCTACACTTTGCTTTGAAAGGATTTATGGAAAAGATAGTCATGAATCTAAGGAGCTTTCTGAATCTGTGATCAAGGTTATGAAGAACCTGTTTGAGGAGTATATCAGCAATGTGACAAGAACTGAGACATCATCTAAATCTACAAGAACCGAGTCTCAGAGTGGTCAAGAGACTCAAGAGTCACAAGAACATGCTACATGTAATATGTTTGACAAAATGGATTTAGATTTTGAGAGTGGATATGAAAGAATAAATTTTGTATACAAAGAGATGGTGGATGAGTTAGGAAGTCAAGATTCAGGTACATAGTTGGATATATATTTGAAGGAGAAATGTGAAACTCCAAAGAAAAATATTTTTGGAACAGAATATGATGTCTTGGGATGGTGGAAGTTGAACAGTTGTAAGTTCCTTGTTTTATCCGAAATGGCAAGGGGTGTGCTTGCAATGCAGGTGTCTTCTGTTACATCAAAGTCTGCATTTAGCACTAGTGGTAGAATCTTAGACCCATATCGAAGTTGTTTGACTCACTACATGGTTGAGGTGCTAATGTGCACAGAACAATGGTTGAAGTGTAAAATTCGTTTAAATGAAAGAGAAGTGGTCACTAAAGAAAAACTGCTTGTTGAAATTGAATTGCAAAATAAACTTCAAAGAGGTATATTCTATTCTTAGAAGTCTCCTTTGAATTGTGCTTTTAAGTTTTATGTTTTTAACTTTTGGTTTTGTTCTCTCAATTGTTTTCAGAGTTTGAAAACTTTGAATCTCAAGACAGCTTTGAAAACTGAAGTTTGGTTATAACTTATCAGGTAATATTCTATTTCTTCACACTTTTTGAGTTATGAATTGTGTTTGATTGTTTGTCTTTTTCATTGAGGCATTGAGAGTGACTTACTGGCTTTGCTTACTTGATTAGATATGAATTGTGTTTGATTGTTTGTAGTTGTTAAAGAATCAAAGAGAGTCATTAGTTGTCTTTGTTGTATACATTACATGCTATAAGTCAAGACAGAGATTGTTATAAATCAGTAACTATTGTCTTGACTCTTGAGGATTGATATAAGTCAGTAATTATTGTTTGTCTTTGTTGTATACAGGCTAGACAACTTGGAATCGGAGAATTTGAGTCATGATGAGTGATGTTCTTACTTGTTTTGTGTTTTCAGTTTTTTTGGATTTGGTATGGTACTTTGGTTAATTTCTCTTCTCTAATTAATGTTGGATTTGGAACTGATATTGTTGTTCAACTTGCAGAACATGTCTTCTGAATAGTGTTTTGGAGTCTTTGTGGTTTGGTCTTTAACTTTGTTGTGTATGAAATCTAGGTTTATTTGAAGAACATGTCTTCGATTTCAATTTGTATGTGTATGAAATATGGGTTTATTTCGGGTAATTCGGGTTACTCGGGTACACTTTATACGTAAATCGAACCAAATTTCTTATTTTTCGGATTTTCGGTTTATTCGGGTTCACATAAACCTGACCCGGACACAAGAAGATCCGAACCGAACCGAACCGAACCGAACCGAACCGTATTCTTCTCGGGTCCTATTCGGGTCTTGACCTCTCCAACTTTGGGTGCCCGAAAACCGAGGACCCGACCCGAACCCGAACCGTGGACCTGTATGCGAACTAAGCACAACCTTATATGACACATAAACCTTTAAAAATTACAACACATCAACATTTATTGGAAGCCTCACTTAACTAACAAAAAATGTACTCATTAATTTTTTTTCCATTCTAGATATCCTACTAATAATAAATACCACATATCAAAACGATTTGACCATTGAATTGTTGACTAGAAGATTCACAACGAAGAAAACTTTTACCTTTTGGTATTCCATTGCTATATTAAGAAAAACCAATGAACAAAGGACAAAGAGCAGAGAAAAAGCATTTCATAATCCAATTTTTTTTTTTTTTTACGGTGGTGTGTCTTGCTTTTTATTTTTGTGTGTGGTTCCTCTTTCTCTCTGTTAGCCGTCTTACCTTTGTTATCATTCATGTCTCTTTTTGGGCACCAAGTCATTAGATTTTCTGAAAGTCTGAATAAGCCTTAATTTGTCGGAGATCGATACATCATCTTTGACTTCTGATTAACTTATTTTCTTATTCGATCTAGACTTTTTGTTTCATTTTATGTTTTCACCCACCAATGAACTTCATTGTAAGCAAATAATTGTGGGTATGATTAATATTATATGTAAGGAAAAAATTTGAAAAGTTGCTAATCGAAATTTCACATTTAAAATTATGTCAATCTAAGACGTGATCTTTGTGCAGGTGAAAATTTAGGTATGACGTAGAAAAAAAAACCAAATTCAATCCATCGTCTCCATTCTTCTCCTTCAAATCCCTAGAAACATAAGTATTCCTACAAACCAAAACGACATCAAGCTATATTGACTGTTGAATCGTTACTCGATATATCAAGGGTGAAAGAAGTTTTCTCGTAGTCCATCAATACATTAGACCTCAGAATTATCCAGAGAATGAGAGAAAAGGCGAAGACCATAGAAAAGCCATCAGAGAAGAAAAAAAATAAATTTGAGGTCCATTAATCAATCACTATAAAATGAAAAACCGATTCACATGGGGTGAGTGAGACAGATTTGGTAAAGTATCGAATCCCTCTTTCTCTTCTTTTGATATGGACGACGATTAATTTATACGACATCTCTTCTATGCATAAATTCACATGCGTTGCTCAACAAGTTTTGTGGACTGTGGATTTTGGTCCCCAAATTTTAGATATTTGAAGAACTCTTTCTTATAAGATCTAGGTTGTTAGCGAAACAGGCCCAGTGGGCCTTTTAGTTTGATCCAGCAAAATCACTACCGTCATTCTCGTCAATCTCCGCCATCATCGTTCGTCAATCACGCCTCCATTGATGATGTCATTTAAGCTAATTGATTCGATTGCACATATAATTGTATCTTTGTATTCATTGTTGATAGGGGGGCTTTTGATTCTTCTTCACGATAGAATCGTGTATATGTTTTGGATGAACTCTTGAATAAAGTGATCACAAATTTCTCATCGTTCTAATCATCATTTTCAAGGTTGTCATGGCATCATGTTCAAACGATAGTAGACAAAAAATTTCCATGAAATTAAGTTACTGGAGATAGCATGGTGTGAGTTATGGTTTGTGGTTGCGGGAGGAGTTTTACACAGATGCCAAGAGGAAGTTGGCCTGGGCATAAAAACCGAAATCGAATACCCGAACCAGAATCGACCCGAAATTTTTGGTTTCGGTTCGGTTCCGGTTATAGCCAAAATACCCATTGGATCCTGTATTGAAGATTCATGGATATCGGTTCGGTTCCGATTATTACCCGGGAACCGAAGTTACTAACCGAATACCCGAAATCAATAATACACACAAACACATAATTACATACAGTGATGGAGTTTATCTTAAATAATTGAATATACTTCGAATACCTTACTCGTATACACACACTCCTAAATAATTGTCGTGAGTTTTTCTTAGACAATTGATTTTTCTTAAACAATTGATTTTTCTTTTCAAAGGGGAAAATGCAAGAGAGTTGGACAATCTCCTGGTGAAGGGAGTTCTCGAGCAAGAGCCTGAGATGTTACCATGTCACGCTTCAGCTTCCCCTCTTTCTCCACATCTATCATCTCTCGGAACTCCGCAGATGGGACCATCGATTAAGGTCTGGTGATACGAATCGACTAAGGACCGGCTTGCTCGTAGTATGGTGAAAGGGAGGATAGATCCTTGACTTCAAAGAATCCACGTCGAAAGATGTTAAGGCACGAGTGACCCTCGAGATTCCTTAAGCCCAATCGTCGATGAATGATTTGAAACGAGGTGGTGGCTTCGTTGAAAGGAGAAATCGAGGAAGAGGATGATAAGGCGTGGAGATTAACCCGAAGATCCTTATGCCCCAATTCACAAGAAGATCGCTCACAAACAAGCGGATCGATGGCTGCGTCAAAGAGTTGCGGAAAAACACTTTGATAAACCAAAAATATTTCTAAGAATAACCTTCAAAGAAATAGAGAGAAAGAGTTGAAACACTCAGAAAATTATATTGATAAAAGATGATTGTTTTCGACAATGAGAGGAGAAGGGTATATATAGGGAAGGAAGAGAGAGAAAAAGAGAGAGTCAAAGTGAATTAATCACTTGCCTCGAAAATGAAAACAACAAATTACAAGAATTTTGACTAAAGACTAAAGACTAAATTTGAATTATGTTGACTCTCCTTTAATGCTGGGCGCGGAAATGCATAAGTCTTCATAGTCTCGGTTTTGAATTTCTCCCGCAGAATTCTCTCGGGATCGGACCGTAAGACGGTATAAGCCGGTTGCCTCATTAAAACCTCTATACGGAAAACCCAATGGGACAAAACCGTATACAGGAAAAAGAGTACAACGCAACTTACACAATGGCCAAACCTCAAGAAGAATTCGAAGATAGTAAGGTGAGGACCGGGTGCATAAGTTGATCCTCCTTGATCCGGGTTTCGTCGAGTAAGCTCCGAACTGCTCCGGCTAGCTTCCGTGTCTTGGACCGGGTGATAGTGCCTTCCGGAATGATCATTGCGTCTTCCGGAACCTCATCTAAAGCTGCCGTGTCCATGATCATATCATCTGGGATCCTTACAACATCCTCGCGCCGCCTCCTCCTCCTACTCTCCTCCCTCCGCCTATCTTCTCCCGAATCGCGTCAGGGGACGAAGATCGTGCTGTGACGGAGGTTTATCTCATCAGCCATGGCGAGTGCGATCTGAATCTAAGGCATGATCTGGTTGGTGGGAGATGCCACGTCGCTGCGCTCACCGCCTACGGTATCCAAGCCAGGGCTCTTGCCGTTTTCTTCAAATCACAGGGGTTCGACCTCTGTTTCCTCGTCGCCTCTGGATCGAGCTAGATCCATCCATCAAGAACTAGTTTTATTTGCATTTCTCTTTGTTTGTAGAACTTGTTTTATGTATTTGATGCTTCTGCAACTGATCGTAGTGCTTTTGCTTCTCAACTTTAAGATTAAATAATAATTTTTTTTGCATTTTGTTAATTGGTTTAACACTTTCTGGTTCGGGTATAATATATTCATTTCGGGTATAATATAGGTATTTCGGGTACTGGATACCCGAACCGTTTGAGAACCGAATTTTTTTGGGTATTTTACGGTTCTTAAACCTCTATACCCAAAATACCCGGAACCAAACCGGAACCAAACCGGAACCGAAAATGCCTAGGCCTAAGGAAGAGGGAGCGAGAGAGAATAGAGATTTGTTATTGGTGATAAGAAGATGGCACAAGCAATGTAAGAAGCAGAGGAGCTGCTGGTGTGGGATTAGTAAGATTATGCCCCTTCGTGTATGCATCAAGATCTTTAAGATTAAAGCCGGGAAAGAATTTGTACTTAGATAAATAAACAATTTTAGCATCCCATTATACAGTGCAAAGCTCATAAGTATGCACAATATTTGAATTATGACTTCTGTTTCAAGACCAAAATGCAGGAGGTTCTTATATGTTTTTTGTTGCAATAAAGTTTCATATTATTAAAAAAAAAGTTACAATATCATTAAACCAGCAAAAAAAAAAACAATTGATAAATATTGTAACGTCGCAGATCCACTTATTCTATAGGTTACTGATACTAAGCCAAAAACTTCATCATAAAAAACTCATAAAAAAACATAAAATAGACGAAAAATCTTATTATATAAAGTTGGATCTCTCAACGTGAGCGTGACACGTAGGATAATTCTCACTTACTCACAAAATCATGATATTTGTCACGGTTAATTTAGATCTTGACATGTGTCAATTTAGTTAAAAAGGTAAAAATGAATTAAAGTAAATATTAAAAAATGTTAAATTAAAAAAGAGGCAATCTTAAAAAGAGAAAAACAAAAATAAGTAAAGAAAACTTATAATAAAGGAAAGTGACAAAAGGAAATTTAAAAGTTTATAATCTACAACCACAACCAAACTTAAAAGGAAAATTATTAATATAGGACCAAACTTAAAAGTTTATAATCCTTTTCATTATGATTAAGATCGCGACATGTGTCAAAATAATAATATAAAATTTCCTATTGTTAATTCTTTATTTTTTATAGAAAAAATAACAAAAAAGGAAAAAGAATTGTGTTTTATATTATGGAAACTAATAACATTGAAAAAGTAAAGTTTGAAAAAAAAAATTACCAAAAAAAAAAAAAAAAAAAAAAAATNCAAAACTGCTAATTCTGGTAACTCGGTTTGGATACTAAAATCGGTACAACAACCCTGTTCACAAAATTTAAATCAGTAAAGATTAATTATTTTCAGTATTTGTTGCTCATTTTTATTATTATCAAATATGTACTTTTATTTAATAATATTTTTCTGAAAAAGCCGGTCCAACTATCCATTCAATGAGAATGCATATTCGGTGTCCGGTCTGCTTTTTTATAACATTGGCAATAAGTGACTCAAGATAACTTTAGAGGATAATACAAAGCTTGAAGATTTAATTCCATTATACAGATACAAATGCTGAAATTATAAATAAAAACAATCCAGGTCTATAACCCAACTTTATGAACATATATATAACCGAATGGAAACGGATCGACGAGTACTATATCGTCCACATAATTTATACTCAATTAATTGAACACAATAACACAGACACTAAAAAATGACATCATTTGAAGACGTACTTAACCAGCCCGGGAATATGTGTATTCACAAAATAGTCGTCCCAATTGATAATCTTTGGATCGAAAAAGAACATCTCGTTTTCGGCTCCCGTCTTTGCCACCATTTTCTGCAGCTTTTCTGTGTTTGTATCATCGAATCTGAGTGCACATATAATATGTTTTAAATCTCAAAAATATATTATATCACACACACACACAAAAAATAAAGAACCAAAGTAAAATTAAAAAAAAAATGAAAAAGTCACTTACATTCCATAGAAAAAGAGATAAGGCTGATAGAGATCAACAAGCCGGAATACAAAATATATCTTCCTATGGAAATCCCTAAAGTTCGGCGATGTGTATGTGATTGGTTGAATTCGGCAAACTTCATGAGAAAGAATGAGTTCGGAACAAACCGAGTTAAAATTATACGAACTATTTCGAATTCCGAGTTGCCGAGGTAAGACAACGAATCGTTAGGGATTTCGAACCGTTTAAAATGGGACAACGAATCGCTTGGGATTTCGAATTGTTTGAATCGGCAAGCGAATCGCTTGGGATTTCGAACTGTTGAGTTAGGAAAACGAATCTTCTCAAGATTCTGAATCCGTCAAATCAGGAAGGTGAATCGTGTCTGATCCGTCAAATCGGGGAGGTCAATCGTCTGAGATTCTGGACCGTTAGATCTGCGCGATGAATTTCTTCTGAGTCGTTGGATTAGCGTGGAAGTTGAACGGTTTGCTTTAGCATACTAGAGACGCTTCGGAAGTTGCTCCTCGCCTCTATAAATAGCTACTCCCTTCCTTCATTCATTACTTTCGCTCTCAGAAAACAAATGTAGCTCTCTCTTTCTCTTTCTAGATTATTTTATTTCTTGTTTCCGGTGGGTTTTGCTCCGACTCGTTAGAAGTTCCGATATGTTTCCAGCCGACCTCACTTTTTTATTTTAATTATATTGACTATGGGGATTAGAGCCGAGTCGAGTTTAGAATCTGGTTCCAATGGGAGGGACGGGAGTCCGGTGATGAGTACTCCCGAAAGTTCATCGACAGGTCGCAACTCGGCCAATAGTGGTGGGTCGAATGATGGCGACTCAGACTACCGTGTGATCGCAGATCGTCGAAATGAAGCTGGAGCCAGCTCGTCTCGTACCGCGATCGAGGCTCCTTATCTGAAGGATCACGATGCTGACTCTGATTCAGAGGATGACATGCCTATTCTTCAATCCAAGCCGGTAAAGAGAAAAAGACGAGCTCCAAAGAAAGCGATGAATCGTGTCTCGGACAATGCTTTCGGTGTGTTACAGACCTTTTCTACCGCCGAGTCTGTAAAAGAGGCATTGATTATCTGGGGTGCTCATGAGGACGTCGGGTTCATCGTTCACTTAGAGCATGAACGTCCTTTGGATGCCCCTGAAGGTTTCCTATGTCTCTATGAGTCGTACTTCAAAGAGTGCAGTCTCCGATTTCCGCTTCCTCATCTACTACTGACCTACTACGCCCGCTGAGGTGCAGCAATCTCGCAGCTGTATTGGTCGTTGATCTGCAATGTGGTCGGGTTGCTCATCTTGGCAACCGAGAGCGGGGTTGACATGACCGTCGAGTTCTTTGAAGACTTGACCGCATTTAATGTTACGAAGTCGAGCCCGGGGTACTTTAATGCCAATATGAGGTCGGGACTCGACATTATTACCGGGAGTAAGTCCTGCAAAGTGGCCAACTGGCAGTAGTGAAGATAGACGAGCTATATGTAGGACGTTTCACCGGGGAGATTAACACCAGATGGGCCGATGAGATCGGTAGAAGCGTATTCATTTTAATTCTGCTTGAATCTATTTCTAATTCATTCTGATTTTTTTTGTTGCTATCCTTCGTAGATCGGCATTCTGTCGCAAGAGGACTTACTCCCGCTCACTCCGAAAAAAGGAAAAACTCAGGGCGCTAAGTCACCATACGTGGCCGAAGGTTATCTGCGAAGCTCGAATCCGGAAATATCAAGCTCGCATCAACTCATGTCGGTATTATAGATCTTTATTCCCCTTATAAATCGCGAGTTGCTGGTGTATTATTGTTATATATATATTTTTTTTCTGTTGTAGCTTCTGCCAATATGGGACGGCTCAATATAGACGATATTCCGATTATTCGGAAGATCTGCGAAAGATCCTGCCATGCTCTGGTGCAAAGTCTGCTGAAGTTGCACCCATAGACCAAACCGAAGTCCGGATCGATCGGACTTCAAAGAAAAATTCCGAGGTCGAGTCTCAAACTACTTTTTCGGCTGTTGGGCAAGAAGCTCTTGACGAAGTGAAGAGGAAGGTTGAGGCTGCAAAGAAGACATTAAGCCAAAGATTGGCTAAGACAGCTGTTGAAGTGGAGCTCATTGCCGAGGTGAAGAAAACCGCCGCGATGAAGAAAGCCGCCGAGGCGAAGAAAGCTGCCGAGGCGAAGAAGGTTGCTAAGGGGAGGAAGAAACCTGCTTTGGTTGTTAACAAGAAAGCTGCCGAGGTAGCCAGAGAAAAGACTATTGCTTCGTCTAAGAAGAAAGACAAGGAGGTCGCCACTTTGGTGAAGAGAGACGGGGCTTCTGACCCGACGGGGCGGAGGGACGTTTCTTCCCAAGATAGGGACCCTACTGATGCAGGTCGGGTTCAATCTCCCACGCCGACTCTTGACGAGGAGCGGTGGAAGAAGAGAATCGCTAAGGAGGCCGGACTCTCCGAGAGCGGGGGTCCAAAGAGGGCTCGTACCGGAGATGCTGGATTTGACCACAGTTGGTCGTATACGTATACGGCGAAGGAGGTCCCCTTCGTCAACAATGCGGCAGAGTGCACCGAGTTGTACCAATGACTTTGGGGTTCCTTGATCGACCTCGCACCTCTCTCCGATGACTCCGCCGACGATAAAGACTATCGGGAAATCACCCTTGCCACTGTGCGGGTAAGTTTGATCTCGATGGTTCCTTTTATTATCCGAAGTTTTACTTCATCGTCTAATTTTTGCTATTGCATCAGGTGGCTGCCTTTACCAATCGACTATTCGGAAGATTGCGCCGCTAATGTAACAGGGTTACCCAGGAAAGGGATGGCCTCCGAGAGTAAGTAGATGCTGCTGGAGATCTGACGAAGAAGCTGGGTGAAGCTCGGGAGGCTTTGAGCGAGTTGTCGGTTGTCAAGGCCGAGCTGATGGCTGTAAAGGATAAGGTTGCCGAGGCCGAGAGAAATTTCCAGGAGGTAGCTGAGCGGGTTGTCGTTTTGGAGGCTAAAAATGATAAGCTGGAGAAATCCAACGACGAACTCCTGGCTGACAAAGCCATTCTTGAGAAGAAGATGCAGGCCAAGAAGCGAGAATACGAGGAGATACTCTGAAAGGAGCAGACTCGGCTTCGGAAGTCTCGTGAAGAGGAGGTCCGCAAAGCGTTGATCGGGATGGCTACCGAGTTCAGGGCCAAGTTTCGAACGGTGAAAGACTGTTTTGCCGATCAGGCTTGGACCAAGGATACCATGATGAAGCTCGTCCAGATTTGCGGAACCTTGAACTGTATGAGGGTATAAAAGGAAGACGGCATTCCGATCCATGATGAAAAGATTGCTCAGCTTGAGGATGAAGTGAGAATTTGGACCGAGAAGGCGAGGGCGTTCGATATAGTGCTCTCGGAGGATTGCAACCTAGAGGTGCCAGATTTCACAAATGTGAATATGTATGGGTCCAACGTTGGTATTCTCACCCCAAGGGTCACAAGCGAATTGACGTCAAACTCGGCCTTAGTGGATTTGGGTGTTGAACAAAGTCAAGCAGCATCGCAAGGTCAAGGGGATCAAGCTTGCCCTTCGGAGACCGTTCCGGTTTTAGAGGATCCAGCTCGGATTATAGATGGGGAGCCAGGTCAAGAGGTCGTCGTTCAATCTTCTGAAGTGCCCCCAGCTGTGGAAGACCAAGGTCCGACTTCGGGGGTTCTTCCAGCTGTGGGAGATGAGTCGAAAGATTGTAGCCATAATCCACAAGATCCCTTGAATTCTTCCGAACTCGAAGGTTGTACTGTTGAATGACCATGTTGGTCTTTAGATATTTTTTGTTGTACTCTTTGTGTATCTTCTTGTTGTTCTTTCTCTTCTTTCTTTTTTTTCTTTTTTTTTGTAAGAACCTTATCGTGCCATCCCGATGTAAGGGTTCGTATTAACGAAGTAGCTTTGCTTGTTTTGATTGTTTTTCATATCCTTTGTTGTCCATATTAATATCGAATTCGACTTGAGTTTGTCAAAATTTTTCTAGAGTTGGTTAATTTGTTTGAGAATTGTTACTCAAGTGTGAATTTGAGAGAACGTTCAATGTGTTTCAATATTGAGTTAGAGACTGAGGAACGAAAAGTAGGTCCGGTTTACCTTATTAGGTGCGAGACTGGGCTCGGCTTAATTTTTAGGTGCGATTCTATGCTCGGCTTTTCCTGTGTAATATTTCTAATTCTAGCACGAATATGCGAGGTGGGCTCGGCTTAACTTGTTCGTCCGACTTAGAACTCCATGCGGGACTGGCCCCGGATTTTAAGTCAACGAGCTAAGTTTTTTAGGCTTATGCATCAAAGACATGGATTATTTCACCACTGCATTCATGGGGAACGCCTGCAAGACGGATCTCGACTTTTAGGTTCGACGATTTCAGTTTTAGCTACATATCGCCGTAGTGGATTATTTCACCACGACATTCATGGGGAACGCGAGTAAGGATCGATCGCCTGGCCAGGACGTCGACGTAAGGAAGGAGTCAAGTGGTAACTTGAATTAGTGGAGCTCGGAGATAGTTGGATTTAGTCGAACATGAACGATTGGAGTTCGGTGACGAGGTGAAATTTCGAAGTTCTGAGTTGAACTGTAAGAGTTCGTAGGACAAATGACTTAGTCGAATATAAGATTTTATTAGATATATAGCTGAACCCGGTAATGGGCTGCTTACGTACCCTTTAAATAGGGATCAAACTATTCGTAGTTCATATTTCATAAGTGAAGACTTAGTCGAGCGTAGCTCGGTTATTTTTTATTTTATTATTATTTTTTTTTTTTGCATAGGCGCTATTGGCAACTTATCGTAGTAATAGTAGTGATGATGACGAGGTGCCGATATGGTGATAGTGGATTATTCGCCGGGCTAGTAGTAGTAGCATTTGAGATGTGCCGAGTTCCACGAACGTGGGATTGCTTCTCTTGCCATAGTCATTAGCTCATAGACTCCGGGCTTGACGACCTTCATGATTTGATAAGGACCTTCCCTGTTTGCGCCGAGTTTGCCTGCGTTCTTCTCCCTTGTGTTCTCGAATACTTTCTGTAACACCATGTCGCCGTCTTCAAAACTTCTTCCTTTGACTTTCTTGTTGTAATACTGAGCTGCCAGATTTTGGTAATTTTGGATTCGTAATAAGGCTTGGTCGCGTTCTTCTTCTAATAAGTCAAGGTCATCACATATCTTCTTGTTTAGGCGAATGTCTTGAGTTAGCATAATTCGGCGTAGCTGGGAATGCCAACCTCTGCTGAGGAAAGTGCATCCATTCCGTGTGACAAAGAAAAGGATGTTTTGCCCGTTGACCCTGCGCTGAGTAGCTTTTCTACTTCATCGTTGACAGCCTTGGCTCGTTCAGGGCCGAGCTTCCGTCGTTTTTGCTTAATCGGCTTATAGGTCGGGTCGACATTCAGCTCATGTGATGTAACCTTCAGATCTATTTCTGTCATATCTTCATTTGACCAAGCGAAGGTCGCGACGTTTTGGCGGAGAAAACTGACCAGTTCGGTTTTCATGTCTTCATCTAGGTCGGCTCTTATACCAATGCAACGTTATAGTGAAACAGAAGCTGGCCGCGGGTCCAATGCTTCTGACCGCGGCAAACTACCTCTTGGCCACGGGCGCAGAGCTTCTGCCCGTGGTGAACTTCCTCTTGGCCGCGGGCGGAGAGCTTCTGCCCGTGGTGAACTGCCTCTTGGCCGCGGGCAGAGATGCTCCAGGGGTGGCCAGATGGGACTTCTTGATCTTCATATATCTTTTGATTGAACCGTTGGATCGTCCTCAAATCAGTTGGAATGGAAAGGTAGCTGGTCCGTCTTTGATGTCTCCAAAATTGGGCTGGATCAGACGGTGAGAAGAACCTCTTTGGCAGTTGAATTTCTGACGGTTTGACTCTGAGCCAAAAATTTGAGTTTTCTCCAATTTGCATTGCTTTTGCCTAGGTAACCTGAAAAGAGTCTTGACGCTACAAATATACAAAAACCGTAATAAAAACATATAAAAGCGAGTGAAACACTTATTAAAGTGTTCTAAAATAAACGGTAAAGTGGGTAAAAATACGGTGTTATCAGACACATAAAAATACGGTGTTATCAGACACATCAACACAATAAAACAGAATCTATAAAAAAAAAANTGATGTTTTGCCCGTTGACCGCCGAGGTGTAGTTCGGTGCGACCAAAGTACGTCGTCGAGTTCGTCCGCTCAAAGCCCTTTCTTTGTCGTTAGCATTTCTTGAGTCCATCGATGATGGTCTTGTTGGTGGCCTCGGCATGTCTGTTTCCTTGTGGGTACCTCGGTGTTGATTTACTTAGCCGTATTCTCCATTTTGCGCAGAAGTCTTCGAACAGAGTCGAGGTGAATTGAGACCCGTTATCTGTGACGATTTTGTAAGGGAGCTCATGTCGGCAGATGATGAATTTCCACACGAACTTCTGTACATCTAAGGCATGTATTTTGATGTATGATTCCGCTTCCACCCATTTGGTGAAATAGTCTGTCATTACTAAGAGGAAGCGCTTTTGGTGCGAAACCGGCATCGGGCCGACGATGTCTATTGCCCACCTCATGGAAGGATATTAAGAAGTCGCCGAAGCGAGGAGTTCGGTGTGTACGTGAAACGTTAGGCCTTGACGTTGACACATTTCACACCTAGCAACGTACTTTTCGTAGTCAGCTACCATAGTTGGCCAGTAGAAACCATGTTTCTTGATCTTCAGCGCTAAAGCTCGGTCACCTGAGTTGTTTCCATTTGCTCCTTCGTGAGTTTCCTTCATGAGGTTAATCACCTCGTCGCCATGTATGCATCGCAACAATACTCCCCCCGCGCTCCATCTTAAAAAATGTTCGTGCTCCAATACGTAATGTGCCGCTCTCGCTTTCAGGAGCCGGGCTGCCCATTTATCTTCTGGTAGATCGCCGTCTGAGATGTATGCATGGATGTCGACCCTCCAGCCTGGTTCTGCTGGCTCTTCCTCCACTGCTGGTGGATCGTGGTCTGCTTCAGCATCTGCCAAAAGTTTTGGTTCGGAGTCGTCTAAGCCATCCGCCATTTCGTTTACAAGACATACTCCCCGAGGCAGCTCAATACTTGGTGATGCAATGTTGGTGATGGGTATTACTCTTCGGAAGTCGGATGCTGATGCGAGTGCCACAAGTGCATTGGCCGAGGTGTTATCTTCGCAGGGGATTTTAGTGAGGACGAAAGATTCAAATTCTTTTGCGAGTCCTTGGAAGACTTTGAGGTAGGCATCGATTCGGTCGTTTTTTGCTTTGTATTCCCCGTTGAATTGGTTTGCGACGAGCTGCGAGTCACAAAATGCTTGGATTTTAATAGCTCCGATCTCCTTGGGGAGGCGTAGGCCGGCGATTAACGCTTCGAACTCAGCCTCGTTATTCGAAGCCGTGAAACATAGTCGGAAGGATTGCTCGAGTATTTCTCATGTTGGTGATTCGAGTTTCACTCCTACTCCCGAGCCGTGTTTGGACGACGAGCCGTCGACATGTAGGGTCCAAATATCCGCTATTTGGAGGTTGGAAGTGACGAGCTCGGGAGGAAGTTCGATCAGGAAGTCGGCAAGGACTTAACATTTGGCACTTGTGCGGCTTCGATACTTAAAGTCATATTCGCTGAGCTCGATTGCCTAGTTTGCCATTCTGCCGGATTGGGTTGGGCTATATAGGATCGTTCGTAGAGGTTGGTTGGTGAATACGGCGATAGCGTGCGATTGGAAGTAGGGTGGAAGTTTTCGACCCGAGATGACCACTGCAGGGGAAAGTTTCTCTAGTGTTGGGTATCTTACTTCCGCTCCATCGAGAGTCTTTCTAACATAGAAGATTGGTTTTGGTCGGCTCGGTCTTCTCCGAATAAGACTCCGCTAACCACCGAGCTGGATATGGAGATGTAAAGATACAATGTTTTGCTTTCTTCGGGTTTGGCTAATATCGGCGGAGTGGAGAGGTACTCCTTGAGTTGCCTAAAAGCTTCCTCGCATTTTTCGTCCCACTCGAATCTTTTGTTTCCACGAAGCAGCTGCTAGAAGGGAAGGCATTTATCTGTTGATCTAGAGATGAAACGATTAAGAACGGAAATTCGGCCTGTGAGGCGTTGAACTTCGCGAGTGTTCCTTGGTGAGGGGAGATCGAGTATGGCCTTGATCTGTTTGGGGTTTGCTTCAATTCCTCCCTGAGTGACGATGTAGCCTAAGAATTCTCGTGAGGTTATACCGAATGTGCATTTTGCCGGATTGAGCTTCACATTGTACTTGTTCAGAATTTCAAAATATGCTTTAAGATGGCCGACGTGTTCCTTCGCAATAGAAGATTTGACAAGCATATCGTCGATGTAGACCTCTATCGTATGCCCGAGTTGCTTGGCAAACATCTGGTTGACAAGGCACTGGTATGTTGCTCCCGTGTTCTTAAGTCCGAAGGGCATGACCTTATAACAGTAGGTACCTCGGTCTGTGATGAATGTTGTCTTCTCGCGATTGTCTGGATGCATCATGATCTGGTTGTAGCTTTAGAAGGCGTCCATGAACGAAAGGAGCTCGTTTCCAGCTGTTGCTTCAACTAGGCGATCAATGTGCGGCAGTGGGAAGCTGTCTTTTGGACATGCCTTGTTGAGGCCGGTGAAATCGACACAGATTCTCCACTTCCCATTTTTCTTCTTGACGACGACGGGTTTGCAAGCCAATCCGGGTATTTCACCTCGGTGATAGATCCTGCGCTGAGTAGCTTTTCTACTTCATCGTTGACAGCCTTGGCTCGTTCAGGGCCGAGCTTCCGTCGTTTTTGCTTAATCGGCTTATAGGTCGGGTCGACATTCAGCTCATGTGATGTAACCTTCAGATCTATTTCTGTCATATCTTCATTTGACCAAGCGAAGGTCGCGACGTTTTGGCGGAGAAAACTGACCAGTTCGGTTTTCATGTCTTCATCTAGGTCGGCTCCGATACCAATGCAACGTTCTAGTGAAACAGAAGCTGGCCGCGGGTCCAATGCTTCTGACCGCGGCAAACTACCTCTTGGCCACGGGCGCAGAGCTTCTGCCCGTGGTGAACTTCCTCTTGGGCGCGGGCGGAGAGCTTCTGCCTGTGGTGAACTGCCTCTTGGCCGCGGGCAGAGATGCTCCAGGGGTGGC
Source organism: Eutrema heterophyllum (assembly GCA_002933915.1). Lineage (NCBI taxonomy): Eukaryota > Viridiplantae > Streptophyta > Magnoliopsida > Brassicales > Brassicaceae > Eutrema > Eutrema heterophyllum. The sequence continues at coordinate 111,286 of PKMM01020418.1, forward strand.
CAGATGGGACTTCTTGATCTTCATATATCTTTTGATTGAACCGTTGGATCGTCCTCAAATCAGTTGGAATGGAAAGGTAACTGGTCCGTCTTTGATGTCTCCAAAATTGGGCTGGATCAGACGGTGAGAAGAACCTCTTTGGCAGTTGAACTTCTGACGGTTTGACTCCGAGCCAAAAATTTGAGTTTTCTCCAATTTGCATTGCTTTTGCCTAGGTAACCTGAAAAGAGTCTTGACGCTACAAATATACAAAAACCGTAATAAAAACATATAAAAGCGAGTGAAACACTTATTAAAGTGTTCTAAAATAAACGGTAAAGTGGGTAAAAATACGGTGTTATCAGACACATAAAAATACGGTGTTATCAGACACATCAACACAATAAAACAGAATCTATAAAAAAAAAANCATCCAGTAAACATTTTACATAATCTTCCTCCTCTGATCTGAAGAAACAAGCTATGTCGAGAAACACATCTTTCTGTTGATCAGTCAGTTTGTCATAACTGATTCTCAGATCAGTTAGAATATTCTGATTGCAACAATATGGCACCGTCTCTAGTCTTGTTTCCCAACAAGCTTCGTCTTTCCCACAAATCTCCTTTCCCAACTCCTCGAGGGCTCGTGGATTACCTTCAGCATACTCCACAAACCTTTTGGCTAGCTTCGGGAAATTCCCTGAGGTACTGCAGGCTTGATCATTAAAGGCATGACTGTTAAAGAGCTGTAGAGCTTCTTTATCGTCCAAACCAGGGACAACATAAATATCGTCAACCAGATCTTCAATCGATGAACTGTCACGTGTTGTGATGACAATCTTGCTTCCACCCCTAATCAATTCGCGCTTTGTGTATAAAAATTTTACCTGGTCCTTGTGGCTCACATCATCCAAGACAACAAAATTTTTCTTAGTGAACAAGTCAGCCTCATCATTAAAGTCTTGACCATCCAGAAGTGTGTTCTTCAACCAATGCGTCCCATGGTTCATTGACTTCTCACGGATGCCCAGGATATTCTCGCGAATCACTAACTTATGGTTCCACCTATTGTAATACGTTGTCGCGAGAGTGGTTTTACCGATACCAGGCATCCCAACAATTCCAACAATTCGACTTTCTGAACATTCAAAATTAAATAACTTGTCTTCCAATTGCTTAAGCCGTTGTTCGATTCCATATAGAGGGAGATCCCTTGTATGCTGTTCAATGGTTCCAGAGCAAATATTACCACTAGAACTCACCGAGTAGATGTTTGTAGAAAGCACGCTGGTTCCTTCTCCTCCGCTTACTGGTGATATCCTCGCTAGCACTTTCTTCACGGCCAGAACAATGTCGACGATGAAGTCTCTTTCGGTCCTGCCATACGAATAAGGAAAATATCAAATCGGAATCTTGGATTAGGAAAGGATTGAGATGTTTTTTAAGGTAATTTGTTTGATTTTTACCTGTAATTCGCCAAAGTCAAGCCCACTTTTGCGGGAACAGATTTCAAAGCTTTTTCCCATTTCGGCATATTGGGTCTTTCACGGCGACCTCCTCCGTATAAATTCTGGCCGAACTCTCCCGTCTGGAATTTCACATCCTCCACCTTCACTTTGAAAAAGATGGGGATGACTTTGAGTTTGTTTTCCTCTACGTTCTCCATAATCTTCACTAGCTCGTTCAAGCACCACTTCGATTCTGAGTACCGTGCGGAGAAGATGGCCAATGCAATTTTTGAATCCTCAATCTCCATGAAAAGGGTTTCAAGATCATCGCTTGGGACTAATTGATTGTCGATAAAGTAGCGGATGTCATCCTCTCCCAGGGCCTTCTCAAGATGGCTGATGAAGTTGTCGCGCAATTCATCACCTCGGAAATTGACGAACACCCGAGGAGAAAGTAATTTGACCATGGAAGTGGAGGTGGAGGAAGCAGCCATGGCAAAGTTTTGGACCTTTTGGGTTGGATGTTTCAATGATTAAAGTCAACGTGAATAAGAGATTCATATGATATATGAACTATAATCAATTATTTCAAGAATTATAAATTCTTGTTTAAATTGCACTCACAACCCAGAGTTAGATTTAATATACTTTGTGCTTGTAGTCATCCCTTTTGTTAGTTTTCCCATAGCTTTTTTTTTCTTCAACTTAAAATGTAAGTTTTCAAGATGAAACTTACTCACCGTTCACGGTCTTAAATTGGAACTTCATCGTGAAATTTGAATTACACGCACCATGTTACTCAATTAGGCTTGACTCATGTCATGCTCCGTTACCCAACTTTCATCATTCACATGTGGATATATCCACGTATATATCCGACGATAATACTTCTATCGTCATGAATCAGTCCACAAAATTGGTTAATATATTCATGGACAACCTACTTCGACGGTAAATTTCTTACGAAACACGCCACCCGAAACATACTTTAGAAGTCCCCAAAATTGACATGACGTGACAGTGTTGGCAGTCCCTAAATAGATGAATAAGGTTGTAGTAACGTGTTGTGATGTGTCTGTAATATATATATATTACATACACAGTTTTCTGTAGTTTTCTACATTTCAATGTGGATATATCCATTAATCAGAAAGAAAAAATTTAACATCAATCCATAAATTAGTCATACATCAGGCAATAGAACCACAAAATAATGGATATATCCATATATTACTCCATAAATTTGACATAAATCAGTACATCCAAATGGGTGATATATTAATGGATTTGATTTTTCTTCGGTTCACTTACATTATTATTTAAACCCACCCCTGATGTATGTGACGGTGTTGATAACCCCACATCCACATATGTCATTTACCGTTGTCGTAACTAAAGAGATTAGTCAAAACAAGTATGACAATTAAACATCATTTCACCAAACCCTTTTCTCTAGAGGTGCGTGGTCACAGTCATTATTTTTTGTAGTGTATTGAGGCGAGTGGGTGGTCAATTTTGTAATGGACAGATAGTCGTGGATGTTATATCATCTATTCGATTGATTATTCCAATTGTGTGCGATGTATTGTGGAACTCCAAATTGCACTTATTCAACACGTATGCGGTATGGGAGGACGACGGGCTTATTTCCCTTCCCTATTTTTCCCGGATCTATCCACGACGATTTCATTTTAATTGGATTGGCTTGGTGCGTAACCATTTCGATTGACTAACCACATGTTTTTGTCCGTAAATAACTAACCACATCTATATTTCATTTTAATTAGATAGCTATATTGCTACCATTCCCCATCCACATGGTGGTATCCATAAATAGTTCCACACCGATTCATCTTTATTTTGTCAAACATTAGTCCTGAAAAATGGTTAATACACTTCTGGATGAGATAGTTTATCAAACCCAACTCCCAAAACATACTTTAGCTGACATGACAGTGTTTCTAGCCCCTATATAGACATTTCCTTTTACGTTTTTTGATATGATTGTCGTACATATCTACATATTATAGGTTTTAATTGTTTGATCTTGACTATTAATTGATTATATGTAAATAAATAGTTTAGTCAAAATAAGTCTGACAATAAAACATCATCTCGCTGAATTCGTTTCTCAAGTGGCGCTTGGTTACACATCCTCATGATTTCAAATCTCCCTCTAGCCAACAATCAATAACAGTTCCTGTTTGTAACTGTTAATATGTACTACGTTTCGTGGACAACAAATAGTGGTTGGCCGGGCTTCATACGTTAATTATGTTCCAATATAAAACAATGAAATTTAACATTGCTTCATACGTTAATTATGAAATCCGATGTTTTTCAAGTGGGGTTTAAACACCATATCCCCATGAGTGGGGTTTAAATAGAGCCTATTAGATAGCTTTTACACAAACCGCTATAAACATTTCACTAGATCTTCATGATGCGGTCATCCAGCAAACGGTGACCATTACATTTCCGAACAAAACACTTCCCCATATCTGGTCCATAAATGGTTGTGTCCACAAAAATAATGGATATATCCATATATTACTCCATAAATTTCACATAAATCAGTACAACAAAATGGGTTATATATTGGTTGATTTGATTTTTTGTCGGTTCACTTACATTATTATTTAAACCCACCCCTGACGTGACGTGACAGTGTTGATAACCTCGTGTCCACATTTTTCGTGGTGTTTACAGTTCCCTGTAACTAAATAGATTAGTCAAACCAAGTCTGACAATTAAACATCATTTTGCCAAACCCTTTTCTCAAGATGCGCGTGGTCACAGTCGTTATTTTTGGCAGTGTATCGAGGCGAGTGGGTGGTCACTGAGGTTGGTGAACAATTTATAATGGACTAATAGTCGTGGATGCTATATCGTCTATTCGATTTATTATTCTAATAGTGTGCGATGTATTGTCGAGTTGTGACATTCTTCTTTGCAGATGTTACACTTGTTGCGCCCTCTAGATACACGGGGCAAACACTGAAATTTTTTGGGAATTACATCATTAGGTAAATAATTGTAAATTACTGTATATATGGACAGTTATATGTGGTTACTGGAAAAAATACCCGGCTGTGCTGTTCTGTCTTTCGAAGCAACCGTCGAGGACGCCCCACAAGCCTCCTTCTGGTGGGGGGCTTCATAACATAATCTCCGGCATGGGAGGGATCTCGCCTTCAACTCCAAGATCTCCTATGGGACGAATGTCACCAGTATACGCTTCAAGCCATGCTTCAGAGCTATAGCAGGGATGTACCAACGATTGATGTGTAATCCCTAAGGCGTCGGCAGCGGTCAAAGCATGGTCGCATGGTATTCCCAACTTGTTCAAAACCATACAAGAACATTTATGAGCTGAAGGGTTGGCAAAATGCCTCTCCCCGTAGTTGCCAATAATTTCACAAGACTCGCCAGCGACGATGTTAACCTTACATCCTTTGAAGCCAGAGTGGATTTTTCCAATATGTTTTCAACCCCTGGAGTGATTAATCCCGCTTGGAACGGAACAAGCTTCCCATCCAAGAGTGGAGGTAGTAGATGCAGGGACCATCGAATGAAGTAGTTGTTGGGCAATGTTCACTATCATCAAATTGAAACGCTCCCCGGGTGCGTGATCCCTATACTAGTTTGCAAATCCTAGTTCTTGGAGGTAAGATGCGCAGTGTTCATTTTGAGATTTGAGCTCGTTAAAGGCGTTTCAGAAAGAACAAACAGTAAATGAACACCATGCTTTCCGAACAAGCCTCGCGAGCTCATTGCTCTGGTACCTAGCTTTCACCTTCATCTGCAGGCGTAATAGACAATGTGCATGGCTTGCACGCGGATAACAAGCGTTAATAGCCCTGCTAATCATCATTTGCCAATCATATACAATGGTGGTGAGGGTGTCTGAATCTGCAAAGAGCAACCGCATGTTTCAGAGAAACCACCTCCAAAAGTCCTTGCTTTCGTTGTCGACGACGGCGAAAGCTAGAAGGAATGCTTGGAAATTCGCATCATGGCTAGTAGCAATCAACAAGACTCCTTGGTGATTTCTATTGAGACGGGACCCAATTACGTCAATAACGTTGCGAAGGAATCGAAGCCCTGTCTGGCATGCTCCGAATGATATGAAAACATACTTAAAAAGGTGGCAACACATTTCGTCAAACTCTGTTTCAAGCTCTGTTTTTGTTCCCAAATTTGCCGTTTTTAAGTAAGACAGGAAATTAAGAATTTTTGAGTAGGTTTCATCGCTCATGCTACCCATTTTTAAGGAATATGTTTTTCTATTTCCTTTTTCTCAGAGATGTGGTAGAAGGCCAATGTCCCCAACTCGTTTATATAGGTGTGATTGATGTAATTATGCCTTCCTGGCTTGTTTACTAACCCAACCGGATAATCATATACCACATGGTTACAACATTGTGGAAGACCGGAAATGGTTGCTCTAAAGATCAACTGTCAATATAGTATAACACACAGGGGTCGTGACTGGGATTTGTATATAGGTTTCACGATCTATCCATATTTTAGGAAGTCCATCAATAGTAAAACAAAAGCTAAGTATCGGTTGTCACCCATTTCCGAGCTTCCAATATAGTTAAACCACATGTACTTTTACTTTTCATTACATCACGGTTACAATATAGTGGATGTTCGAAAATGGATGTTCTAACATGTGTTACTCCTACAACACACCAAAGTTAATCTACCCCAGGTAAACTGAGTGTTTGATTCCATATAGTATTAACCCAGGCGACGTCGATAGGGATTCGTATCCATTCATAGTAAGTCCAGACACAAGGAAAGAATAATACAGGTTGTTTCTACATCCATTCCCATATATCCACATGGTCATTCATTATTTCTCACATTATGGTTACAACCGGGGAGGATGTTTGAAAATGGATGTATGACTATGTGCTACCCCTAGCCCACCCAATTAAATCGATAATTTACTGTTTAAGTGAGTGTCTGATTCAACACATCTTCAAATCGGTAATTTACTGTTTCGTATTTGTGTTGTGTTTCAATATGAGTAGACCTAGAAAACAGTTTTTTTCAAACACTATAAACCAACCCTGCTTTAAACCAGAGACTGTAAATAAAAAAATGTGTGTATTTGTTCATCCATTTTTGGAGTTTCCAGTATTGATTATCCACATGGGCATTGATTTTTAACTACATCCCGATCACGTATGCGTGTATGTTCGAAATTGGATGTATTAATCTGTGTTACTCCTACACCACACCCAACTTAATCTAACCCGGGTTAATAGAGTGTCAAGAATATAACACAGGGGCCGTGGATAGGAAATGATATCCATTTTCAACCATCCACATGATCATTTTTTGTGGCTCCCATCATGGTTACCCTTACCTAATGGATGTAGGAACCTGGCTACCCCTAGCACATCCAAGTACATATAAACCCGAGTTAATTGAGTGTATGATTCAATACACCTTCAAATCGGTAATACATTGTTTCTCCTCTTAACAGATCTTTTCCTACACTCTATACCAACCGTAAATTAGCCCCCCTAGATGGATAATTCAGGCTTATCTTCGACCTCATATACCCCGGGTAACGAAACGGTTAAAGGCCCTCGGTGCCACTGCCGAAAACACACATTTATTGTAAAAGCATGGATGATTTAAGTGTTTTCACTCAGTCAATTAATACTAAAGCTCACACTACCGCAATTATAACGGTTGTCAATGCAGTACTTTAGGATCGAATCCACAGAGACCAAAGGTACACTACAATTCTCACAATTATGAAATTAAGCTAAGACAGAAATATGGTTGGTTTTGATTTAGTAACGAATGTAGTTAAAACGATGTAAATATAATAAAGGAAAAACGTTAGGTCAATGGTTTATTCTCAGGAATCCAGAGATCATGAATTAGACAACTATTCAGGGAACAATTAAACACAAGTTTCGAACTCAAACCTAAATATTAACCAATCCACTTCCGTGCTCATGGTTACTAAACCTAGCATCCTAATCCACTTCCGTGCTCATAGAATCCTAGATCAGCTTTAACGAACATGTTCAATATGTTCACGAATCGACCTAATACACTTCCGCGCTATTAGACAATTCGCTCGCTTATGCTCTTTCTAGCAACCTAATACACTTCCGCGCTCTCAGGTTAAGCCCTAGTTCATAGACCTAGCGGTCAGCTCAAGCCTAAGTAGTAAACACAACAATAAGCGAAAACCTCAAAAGATAAATCCCTATCTGTGTCTAATTCAATGATTCATAGATCCCCTCAAAACCCTAAACCTAAGTAAAGAACTACTCAGACATGGAAACAGAGAATAAGCAAAGAGATGAAGAAGACATATTATAGATTAAGAGAGAAAGGGTTTAGAAATCTTCTCAATGGATACAAAGGTTCTTCTCCAAAGCTTACAATGATCTCCAAAAGTCTCAATAGAACAAGGCAAATAAAAGTGTCTGTAAAAAGTTGTGTAATCCAGCGGTGCTAAAAATAGGGAGTTTCCAGAGCAAAATAGGAAAAACAAAAATTTCCTTTTTCTTCTCGTCGGCCTGCATCGACCGATGCATCTTCTTGCATCGGGCGATGGCTGTTTCTCTGGTCCAGTGCATCGACCGATGCTGAATCTCCTGGTGTGCTGCATCGACCAATGCACTCCTTGCATCGGTTGATTGGAAAATATCTGGTGGAGTTGCATCGGTCAATGCACTCCTTGCATCGACCGATTTTGCTCATTTTTCACGGTTTTGTGTGTTTTTGCTCCCGTAACTCCAATTTCCTCCTTAGACGCCTTTTTACCTGATATATCTAAATAAAATACTAAAAGACTTTAAAACGAACTTTGACTCGATAAAATGATTAAAAAAAACACCAAAACATATGATAGAAAACGGTAAAAACCAAGTATATCAATTCCCCCAGACTTAGCCTTTTGCTTGTCCTCAAGCAAATAGAAAACTAAGCAAGAAGAAAAAGTTTAAAAACACGGAGACTCACATTTCCTTTAGAATTCTGCAATGACCATTACCTTAGCGATCCATGTATTGCCAAACTAGCTCCATATCGAACCACCATGTACTTCTCTACAAGCATTCTCAGCCTCCCAGATTCAACTCATTATTTCACAGAACAATCCAAAGCTATCACTGCTGGGTCTCATCAAGGATCATAGTGCCAAGAACCTTCTAGACTCTTTCCCTTTCGATATCGTGACAAGACAACAACAACACAACCTTTGGTACTTTTTCCCTCTCCCAGACTTATTCTTTTCTTATTTTCTTTTCTTTGGGTATATATTTTTATCAAGGTTTACGAGACGCGAGTATTGATGGTGTTTGCCACCAATTCCCCGATTCATCACCTTTTTAAATCAAAGATGTAGGCGAATAATGGGATCGCGGGAAATTTTCCTAGCCCTCGCTTCCATCTTTGTGTGATCATCTCCTTCGAAGTAAAATAATGGGATCGATGGAAATTTTCCTAGCCCTTTACCCGAAAGAAAATCATTTCATCTTTTCTGCTTTTTATTTTAGATAAGGGAGAGGAGTACCATATTTTCACACAGGTCGTCTTGTCAGATCCGATTGAGGAGTCAAGCTCTGAAGACACCAATCACGATGATGAGGTAAAAGGAAGAGCGCAGAAATTAGCTCAAGCTTTCAAATTTTTCTGGAAACATGGATGCCTCTGATTAACCGGTCAGCCTTTAGATTTTTCATTGGTCTGATCTAAAACTAGCCCTGCAACAATGGTCACTTAGATGCAAGTCATATAAAAATTCAAAGTTCGTGGTCCTAATCTTCAATAAGTTTTGACTCAATAAAACAGAATGACTTAAGGAAAACATAGAAATAACTTAAAAGTAAACAAAAGAAAGAAAAATAACGTTAGTAACGATATATACCCTCCCCCAAACTTACTTCACACCGTCTCGATGTGAAAATAAATGAGGAAGAAGGCGGAACAGACTCAAGAAAAATAAAATAAAAGAGAAAATAAAAGAAAAACGTACCGGTGGGTTGCCTCCCACTAAGTGCTTGTTTAAAGTCATTAGCTTGACTTGACAGCCTTTTAGGCGTTAGACGGGTCATCTAAGAGGATGGTGTCGTCCCCATCGATTCCTACGTCGGCAAGATATGGCTTCAGACGCTGACCATTAACCACGAACTCATTTCCCGTAGTGCTCAGCAATACCACAGCTCCGTACGGTCGCACCTCCTTAATGGTAAATGGGCTGGACCATCGCGATTGTAGCTTCCCTGGGAAAAGTTTAAGGCGAGAGTTGTATAGTAATACCTGATCGTTTGCAGCGAAATTCTTAGGAATTATCATCCTGTCGTGATAGGCCTTGGTCTTCTCTTTGTAAATTTTTGAGTTCTTGTAAGCCATGTGACGTATTTCCTCCAGTTCATATAGTTGCAACGTTCTCCGTTCAGAAGCAGATTTTACGTCGAAGTTTAGCAACTTTACAGCCCACGCTGCCTTGTACTCGAGCTCCACAGGAAGGTGACATGATTTCCTGTAAACAAGATGGAATGGCGTCGTTCCTAAAGGTGTCTTGTAGGCGGTTCTGTACGCCCAAAAAGAGTCATCTAGCTTGATTGCCCAGTCCCGCCTTGACGTGTTCACTGTCTTTTGTAGAATACCCTTGATTTCCATGTTGGAAATTTTGACTTGTCCACTCGTCTGAGGGTGATAGGGAGTGGCTACCTTGTGCTTGACCCCGTGCTTCTTCAACAAGTTATCAAAGACCTTGTTGATGAAATGAGATCCGCCATCGCTGATAACTACTCTAGGTACACCAAACCTTGGGAAGATTACCGATTTGAACATCCTTAATACTACCTTAGCGTCATTTGTTGGGCTAGCCAGCGCTTCCACCCATTTAGACACATAATCCACCGCCACTAGGATGTATTGATTCCCGTAAGAGGCTGGAAAAGGGCCCATGAAATCGATTCCCCATACATCGAACACTTCAACTTCCAAGATGAAGTTCTGTGGCATTTCATCCCTCTTGCTGATGTTCCCTTGCCTCTGGCATGAATCGCAGTTCGAGATAAAAGCGTGTGCATCGCGGAACATACTCGGCCACCAGAAACCGGCTTGTAGGATCTTGGATACTGTCTTGAATGTGGCAAAGTGTCTAGCATAGTTAGAACCGTGACAGTGAAAAAGGATACCATGGATTTCCTCCTCGGAGACGCACCTGCGGAAAACACCATCCGAACCTTGTTTGTACAAGTAGGGCTCATCCCAAAAGTAGCGTTTGATGTCTCGCAAGAAATTTTTCTTCTTGTACCCAACAAAGTTGCTTGGTTCCTTCTCCGCGGCCAAGTAGTTTGCTATTTCACCAAACCAAGGCATTTCGGGGAGTTTGGAGCGGTGATCACTATGCTCAACGCGGATTGCAAAAAAATTATCCTCGGGTAAGCTGTCATCCAGAGGGATATCCTCATCTATACGCAGCCTAGACAAGTGATCGACAACACCGTTCTCGACCCCTTTCTTATCCTTGATCTCAAGATCGAATTCTTGTAACAGAAGAATCCATCGCAAAAGCCTAGGTTTGGCGTCCTTCTTTGTCAGGAGATATTTAAGGGCGGCATGGTCGGTGTGCACTATAACCTTAGACCCCACAAGATAGGACATGAACTTCTCAAAAGCGAACACGATCGCAAGAAGCTCTTTCTCAGTTGTAGCGTATTTGCATTGCGCGTCATCAAGAGTCATGCTGGCGTAATAGATAACGTGGAGCTTCTTTTCTGTTCGCTGTTCCAAAACTGCTCCCACTGCGTCACTAGCATCCGTCATTACCTCGAATGGAATCTCCCAATCTGGTGGTTGAACAATTGGTGCGCTGACCAGTGCTTCCTTGATCGCGTGGAAGGCTTCCAGACAATCGCTGTCAAAATCAAACTTCACCTCCTTACACAGCAGCCGAGTCAAGGGTCTAGCAATCTTGGAAAAATCCTTGATAAACCTCCTGTAGAACCCATCATGTCCAAGAAAGCTTCTAATCCCCTTGACAGAAGTAGGCGGTTAAAGGTTAGTCATTACTTCAATTTTGCCTTATCCACTTCGATCCCTTGCTCCGAAATTCTATGTCCCAAGACGATTCCATCCTTCACCATAAAATGACACTTCTCCTAGTTCAATACCAGATGTTTCTCCTCGCAGTGCTGCAATACCCTGCACAAATTATAAAGACAGACAGAAAAGGAGGATCCGTAGACTGAGAAATCGTCCATGAACACCTCCATTATGTCCTCGATCAGGTCAGTGAAAATCGACATCATGCATCGCTGGAACGTCGCTGGGGCGTTGCATAAACCGAATGGCATTCTGCGATAAGTGAAAGTGCCATAAGGGCATGTGAACGTGGTCTTCTCATGGTCGTCTGGATGAATGGGAATCTGAAAGAAACTAGAATAACCATCTAGAAAACAGTAGTACGGGTACTTAGCCAATCTTTCGAGCATTTGATCAATAAAGGGCAAAGGAAAATAATCCTTACGAGTAGCAGCATTCAATTTCCTATAATCAATACACATCCTATGCCCTATAACAGTTCTAGTTGGGATCAATTCATTTTTCTCATTATTAACAACTGTCACACCCCCCTTTTTTGGCACAACATGGACTGGGCTCACCCAAGTACTATCAGAGATAGCATATATAATGCCCGCCTCTAGAAGTTTCATTATCTCCTTCTTTACAACATCCTTGAGATTCGGGTTTAACCGTCTCTGATGTTCTATCGAAGTCATCGATTCATCCTCTAGATATATCATATGCATGCAAAGATCAGGTGAAATTCCCGTGATATCATCTAGTGAGTAGCCTAAAGCTCTGTGATACTTTCTAAGCTCACATAGGAGTAAAGCAGTTTCAACATTGTTTAGCTCAGCATTGATGATCACAGGGTAAGTAGAATTAGGACCAAGAAATGCGTACCTTAGCCCAGCTGGGAGTGGTTTGAGCTCGATTTTTGGAGCCTTTAGCTCGCTCCACGGGTTAGCAAGAGGCGGAGGGGAACTCACTGTCGGAGGTGTCCCCGCGGCTACTTCCAGGCTGATGTATTCAACCATCTCCTCTCTTGTCTGGCTTGAGTCAAGCATCTTAGCATACCTTGTTGCATCATCACTCATAAAACCGTGTTCACTCTCAGCCCTTCTTAAAACAGTTTCCAACGGGTCATCTACTAAAATCTCTTCAGCCACTTCGTCAGAGATCTCTAGCGAGTCATCAATCGAGAACGTCTGACCATCTAACATAGGTTTTTTCAACATTTTTTCCATTTCAAACTTCATGACAATGTCTCCTATGTGGAGATCTATTCGCCCATTCTTCACATCTTTTATGGCTCCTGCTGTACACAAGAAAGGTCTTCCAAAAATGAGAGGATCCCTTGGTTCTTCATCTAGCTCTAGGACCACAAAATCTGTAAGAAAGAATGCATTTCCAACTCGTACATGTAGATCCTCAAGAACACCGACAAGATGTTTCACAGAACGATCGGCAAACACTAAGGATATCTTAGTTTGTTTGAACTTAGTGAATCCGAGTCGCTTAGCCACAGAATATGGCATCATGTTGACGCTGGAATCTAGATCACACAAGGAGCAAGCAAAGGTCACTACTCCAATCTGCACAGAGAGAACGAACTTCCCTGGGTCGCCTAGCTTCTTGGCCATCTTGTTTTGGAGGACAGCACTGCACTCTTTAGAAACCATCATGACACTGTCTTCAGTAGATACTGATAAGCTCAAAAGTAATATCCTAAAGTACTAACAGCTTTGTCGATTGTAGTATTTAGGGGTCGAGTCCACATAGACTCAAGAATCACACAATATATTAAATAGAATAGAATTAAGCTAAGTAAAACAATAAAAAGGAAAGAGCAATGCAAATTAAAAGGTTGTAAATTCAATGGAGGAGAGATAGGTTCAGGGTATTTCTCAGAAAATCAGAGAATGCAGATAAACTAATAAATCATTATTTAAGTTAAGCCCGGTTCTCGAACTCAAATCACTAAGCTATAACTAACCAACTGTCGTTGCGAAAGTTATCTAAGTCTAAATCCTAGAATTCCAAATCTCTTTGCAAATCTTAAAGACTAAACTAGCTTTAAGTCCATGTTTGATCTGTTCACAAAACAACTAAACCAAATCTCTTTGCGAATAGTTATTTTGCTCACCCTAAGTTCTATCAGATTATCAATTGCACTGTCATGCCTAATCGATTAACCTAAGATCTAAGTTCCAGGTGATCAGTCTAGAATTAGCTTTAAGAACAACCTATGGTGAAGAACTAAATTGATTATGAAGCCTAACTAACCAATTAACCTAGCATTCAATGAAATCCCTTATGAGAACCCTAAACCTAACATGAGATCTACTCAGACATGGTGATTAAGTAAAACAACATGATTGAATAAATCTCTGAAATAAATAAATAGATTGAGAGTAAACAAAGGGTTCGAAATCTTTTCTCGGACGAACAGAGTCTCAGACTTGTCTCCCTCAAAAGCTCTCTCACAGAAAAACCAAAAGTAATAAATCTCAGAAATTGTAGAATAAAGCGTAGCCTCCACATGTGGCTAAAAACCCTAATTAAATCCTTAAAACACGTTTTGGGGCTTCTTGTAAATATTAAAGACTTCTGGGCCAAGTTGCAATTCCTTCAAAAAGGAAAAAGTCGCGATCTTCTCTTTCTGTGAAGGGTATCGATCGACACCATAAGTGGTATCGATCGATACCAAGCTTCTGTGTCGACACTTCAGACTACATAATCCTTGCTTGGTTCCAAAATGCTCCAATATCTCCAATTAAGCTCCAAACGTACCTAAACCTGTAAAGACTCGAAAAGACTCCAAAATACTAGAAAGACTTGATAAATAAGACCTATATCATGGTCAAAAAGGGGTAAAAACCATGATATATCAACTCCCCCATACTTAGCCTTTGCTTGCCCTCAAGCAAACAGAAAACTAAACAAGAGAAAGAAGTTTGAAAACACGGAGACTCACCTGTTCTTGAAACATTGCAATGACCCTTCAACTTAGAGCTCATATGTTACCTAACCAATTCCAAGATAAGACAACCATGTACTTCTACGTAGACATTCGCAGCTCCCCAGACTACACACATTATTTCGCAGCATTATCAAATAAAGCCTTCATCACCAGTTTCATCGCTGTGATCAATGCCAAGAACCTTCTAGATTCGTTCCCATACAATATCATGACAAAAGAACCACGAAATATTTCACACTTTTTAGTATTATTTTCTCTCCCCAGACTTATTTCTTATTGTGTTCCTTTTTTTTTTTTTTTTTTTTAGATCTGCATATACACATTAAGGTCTGAAACGCGAGTATTGATGGTGTTTGCCACTGAATCCCCGGTTCTTCCCTCTCTATGTATCAAAGGCGTAGGCGAATAGTGGTATCACGGGAAATTTTCCTAACCTCGCTTCCAACCTTTGTGTGATCATTCCTTCACAAGTAGAATAATGGGATCGCTGGAAATTTTCCTAGCCCTCTACTCAGAAGAAAATCATTTCATTTTTTATGCTCTTATTTATTAACTTAAATAGGGGAGAGAGATATACCATTACTTTAAACACATGGGTTCCTTTGTCAGATATGAATGAGGAATCAAGCTCTATGGACATCAACCACATCGATGAAGTGCAAAAATTTGGCTCAGGCTTTAATGGACTATGCTGGAAACATGGGTGTCTTCTAGTTAACTGGTCGGAAACTCGTTGGAAATCCCTCTGGAAGCCATAGATGTCGCAGAGATCTGGGAGTGGCCACCTATACCTCACTCCTCGAATCATAAATGTTAAAGTACCCTCATGTGCATCCTTGAGAATCTCATCTCTGTAATAGACACGAACGGTAGCCATGAACTGACGGACCAAGTCAGGGAAGAGGTCATACTGCTGTGTGG
Source organism: Eutrema heterophyllum (assembly GCA_002933915.1). Classification (NCBI taxonomy): domain Eukaryota; kingdom Viridiplantae; phylum Streptophyta; class Magnoliopsida; order Brassicales; family Brassicaceae; genus Eutrema; species Eutrema heterophyllum. Next base: position 126,676 of record PKMM01020418.1, read on the forward strand.
GCATAGTACCCAGACCAATCTTCCCAATCAAACGCTGAAGCTCACCGTCAAGACCTAAACGACGCATCGTTACCCCATCAACAAACCGCGTGGTCTGCACATCGACGTTCTGCCACGCATTGTAATGCAGCGTGTCATAGTCATCCCACGTCTCAGATATAGGCATGTAGATGCAAGCCTCACTCTCAGCAATCTCCTTGGGAGTTCCATCCCAAACTCGCGCAGAAGGAATCCTCGCCTTCTCGTTCCTCCTAGGCCAGGGAGGCCTACATGTGACACCAGGAGTCGCAGGGGAGACAGGCGTAGAAGGGGGCGGTGAGGATGGTGGCACGTGTGGTGCAGAGACGTCGCGCAATGAAGTGTGGGGAAGGTCCATATCGGCGTTCGTTCCTGTGATCCGCACCCTGTAGCGGTTGTTGGCGTATCAAGCCTTCACCACTCCTTTACGCCACTGAATACCATCGAATATCTCGACCCTTGACAGCAAGGCATACTCCCTAGGAACTGGGTTCGAGCTAGATGCGTCGTCCCCTCGTGTCCTCTTGCATGTAGACATCTGCATTCAAAGACAACAACGCAACAAAAAATAAGCTCCAAATTCAACAACCAACAATACAACAACAATTACGAACAGTCCATCCAAAATTCATCAAAACTCGTAGGGTATCGACCGACACCAAGGAAGTATCGATCGATAACCTGGCGATTTCACGAGCCAGAATTCCAAAATTCTTAAAATTCCTCACAAAGCGCATGGGGACATCAAAAGTCATCTTTAACCACCTAACTAGATAATAATCCACTATCAAATCAAGTACTAAGAGGCTAAAAATCATAAATCCAAACCTTGTGTTCATAGATAGAAAAAGAGAAATTCGTGTGTCATACCTTGCAGATCGGATGAATGGATGATTGAATATTGAAGAGCACAAAAAGCTAACAAGGTTAAACCCTTGAATCACCCAAATTCGTGAAGAATTCAAGAATTTGTGATTTTGGAAGAGAGGCTTTTTGGAGTATCGCTCGATGGAGGCGTGAGGAGGGAAAAAGAAAACCCGAGGGTTTTAAAGGGAAACTTACCTGCGCGTGGGGTATCGACCGATACCATTATTGGTATCGATCGATACTCGGATCATGGGACCAGAATGGTATCGGTCGACACAGAACCTGTTCATCTGATTCACACAAAGACACAAGACACAAAAACAAAAAATGACAAAAAATAAAAGACTTATATACAGACTCACCAGTGGGTTGCCTCCCACCAAGCGCTTGTTTAAAGTCACTAGCTTGACTTTGCGTACGTTCAGGCGGTGGGTGCATCATCCAGAGGCACTATGTGTCCTCTTGGAATTTCGGCTTTCGCCTAGTAGTGTTTCACCCTCTGTCCATTGACAGTGAACTCTTCGCCTGTAGAACTCATCAGGACAACTGCACCATGTGGTCTGACCTCCTTGATTGTGAAAAGACCTGACCAACGAGAACGCAATTTTCCAGGAAACAATTGTAAACGAGAGTTATACAGAAGTACCTGGTCATTGGGTTCAAAGTGTCTGGAGAGGATCTTTTTGTCATGATACGCCTTAGTCCTCTCCTTGTACAGCTTCGAGTTCACATAGGCGTGGTGCCTAATCTCATCCAACTCATTCAGCTGGATCAATCGCCTCTCAGCAGTAGACTTGATGTCGAAATTCATCATCTTTGTAGCCCAAGCTATCTTATGCTCGATTTCCACTGGAAGGTGACACGCTTTCCCATACAGCAAGTGAAACAGTGTAGTCCCAAGTGGTGTCTTGAAAGCGGTCCTGTAAGCCCAAAGTGCATCATCTAGCTTGGCAGACCAATCCTTCCGAGTTGTACCCACTGTCTTCTCCAGAATCTCTTTGATTTGCCTGTTGGAGACTTCAACATGCCCACTAGTTTGAGGATGATAAGGAGTAGCCAGGCGATGATTCACACCATGCTTCTTCAACAGCCTTTCGAAAACCCGGTTGATAAAGTGAGTGCCACCATCACTGATAACAATCTTAGGTACTCCGAATCGAGGGAAGATGATACTCTTGAAAAGCTTAAGCACCACTGAAGAATCATTGGTTGGACTAGCAATCGCTTCCACCCACTCAGACACATAGTCTACAGCAACCAAGATGTACATGTTCCCATATGATGAAGGAAAGGGACCCATGAAATCGATGCCCAACAATCAAAAACCTCAACCTCAAGGAGGAAATTTTGTGGCATCTCATGTCTTTTGCTGATCTTCCCTCTCCTCTGACAAACATCACACCGCGAGATAAAAGCATGAGCATCCTTAAACATAGTAGGCCCCAGAAGCCTGCTTGAAGAACCTTGGACACTGTCTTGAAAGTAGCAAAGTGTCCAGCATACTCAGACCCATGACAATGAAAGAGAACGTCAGGTACCTCAGATTCTGCAATACATCTCATGTACATCCCATCATAGCAGTGTTTGCACAAAGGCTCGTCCTAAAAGAATGTCCTTATGTTGCGCATAAACTTCTTCCTGCCATATTTCTTGAGATGCGTAGGCTCAATGTCTGCAGCAAGATAGTTGGCAATATCAGCCTACCATGGTGGAACATCTACAGCAGCTAGAGACCCGTCAGAAACACCAGCGTGATCCTCAGACAAAACAGGTCTGAGAATCGCAGGGTATCGATCGATACCAAAACCTGCAGTACGTGAAAATTGCAGATTTTTGGCGTGATCATATTGAAAACCAGTCTCGATGAAGTAATGTTCTCCTCTGGTAAGAAATCATCAATAAGCACGTCTCCATTGATCCTTAGCCGCGAGATATGTTCAGCTACCCCATTCTCTATACCTTTCTTGTCTTTCACCTCAATATCGAATCCCTGAAGCAAAAGTACCCAACGACAAAGGCGAGGTTTGAGATCCTTGTTCTGCAACAGATATTTGAGAGCAGCATGATCTGTATGAACAATCACTTTGCTCCCAATCAAGTAGGACCGAAATTTCTCAAAGGAGAAAACGATTGCAAGTAATTCCTTCTATGTGGTGCTGTAGTTACGCTGAGCATCGTCCAGTGTCCTACTTGCATAGTAGATAACATGTAGCTTACCATCCTTCCTCTGACCCATAACAGAACCAATCGCAAAATCACTCGCGTCGCACATGATCTCGAAAGGCAGAGTCTAATCCGGAGGTTGCACAATAGGAGCCCTCACCAACGCTTTCTTAATCTCCTCAAAAGCGGTAAGGCACTCAGGGTGAAGTCAAATTTGACCTCCTTGCATAATAGGGCGGTGAGTGGGCGGGCTAGTTTCGAGAAATCCTTGATGAATCTTTTGTAAAACCCAGCATGACCAAGGAAGCTTTGAATGTCCTTCACAGATGTAGGTGGTAGGAGGCTTGTCATGACTTGAATCTTGGCTTTGTCAACCTCTATCCCAGCTTCAGAAACCATGTGCCCAAGAACGATGCCATCCTGAACCATAAAGTGACACTTTTCCCAATTAAGGACTAAGTGTTTCTCTTCACACCTCTGTAGCACCTTGCACAAGTTATCCAAACAGCTCTTGAAAGATGATCCTTGTAGGGATCAGCTCATCTTTCTCATTCTTCACCACAGTGATCCCTCCTTTCTTAGGCACAACGTGAACTGGACTGACCCAAGAGCTGTATGAAATGGCGTAGATAACCCCTGCTTCCAAGAGCTTCATCACCTCCTTCTTGACCACTTCCTGCAGGTTCGGATTCAGTCTTCTCTGATGCTCAATCGAAGACTTTGACTCATCCTCAAGGTGAATCCTATGCATGCATAAGTCTGGAGATATACTTGAAATGTTATCAAGAGAATAGTCAAGAGCTTTGCGATACTTGCGCAGCTTGCTCAGTAGTAAGGTAATCTCTGTGTTGTTTAAGGAAGAATTAATGATCACATGGTATGTGGAATTTGGACCAAGAAAAACATACCTCAAATTGGCTAGAAGTGGTTTGAGTTCCACTTTATGAGCCTTCTCCTCACTCCAATCACCAAGCACAACAGCCTTCGCAGAAGTGTCAGCCAACTTCTCTGGTTTTGGCGGACGGTGTCGATCGATACCCTCAGTGGTGTCGATCGATACTGCTCCAGATTTGTCGAGCATCTTAGCATATCCAGCAGCATCATCACTCAAGTCAACCTTTGTATCAGCTGAACAAACCAATGCCCTCTCTAATGGATCCTCGGGATGCATCTCCAGAAAATACTCTTCCGCTATGTCACTGAAGGTATCAACAAAGAAAGTCTGCCCATCGATGGTTGGTCTCTTCATCATCTTCTCCATGTTAAAATTCATGACCAAATCACCGATGTTAAGAGCTATCTTTCCATTCCTGCAATCAATCAAAGCACCAGCTGTTGTTAGGAATGGCCTTCCCAGAATAAGAGGATCTCTAGGCTCCGCATCATACTCCAGGAAAATGAAGCCAGTTGGGATTAAGCAATTTCCAATCTTAATTGTAACATCTTCGAGCAATCCTTCGGGAAGTCTAACCAAGCGGTCAGCAAGTATCAGTGAGATCCTAGTGGATTTGAAGTCTGTCATCCCCATTTGTTGAGCGACTGAGTATGGCATAAGGTTCATACTTGAACCAAGATCACATAGAGAACGCTCAAATCTTTCGGTGAAGATCGTACAATCCAACACAAAACTCCCTGGATCTGGTAGCTTCTTTGGGATCTTGTTGGTCAGAATCGCACTACACTCGTGAGTAATCATCAAAACACCTTCCTCAAGGTTCACATTGCTTGAAACCATCCTCTTGACATATCTCATGAAGGCTGGGGAAGTCTTGATAGCATCGACAAAAGGAAGCTCAACAATCAACTTGTCCATTATTTCCTTGCATCTAGAGTCTTCCACCTCTTTCTTAGTCTTCCCAATAGCCCTAGGATAAGGTATCCTTGGTTTGCATACCCTCTCTGGCGTCAACACACTTGTCTTCTCGGCTGCAGGGTTAGTATCGATCGATCCAGGTGTGGTATCGATCGATACACGGGGTTTTGAGATATCCCATGAAAGCATCTGCACTGGTGTCGATCGACACTATGTGGTGTCGGTCGATACCCTAGGAGTTTATGAATCCTCATCGTCAAGATCGACGAAATTCCCTGCAGTTAGGCCAATTTTCGCTCCTGAATTGACCTCTTTCCCACTTCTCAAGGTGATTGCATTGATGTGTGCCATTGGATCTTCTGTCTTTCCTGGAAGAAAACCTTCTTGCCTCTTCACAGCATTTGCGGTTTGAGCAACCTGAGTTTCCAGCTTCTTTTGATGAATATTTATAGCCTCGATCTTTCCGTTCATATCAGTGTACATGGCATCCATCTTCCCATTGAAATCCACTGTTATCTTCTACTGTCCTTGAATAAGCTGCTCAAGCATAGACTCAACCTTGCTCTATGGGGTTGTAGCAGGCAGAGGTTGATAAGACGAACCCCCATAGTTCCTGGTATAGCCACTGCTCTGGAAAAGTGTCTGGGCAAATTGATTTGACCCAAAACCAGTTGGTTTGATGTCAGACTTGTACCCTCCTTGCTGAGCATTGTTGGTGAAGTTTCTGTTGTTGTTCTGGTAGTATTGATTTCTCTGACCCTGAAAACCAAAACCACCACTGTAGTTAACATCTTCCACTTTATCTTCATTGAAAGTCTCAACCTCATCAACAAAATGAACAGCCTTCATCATCTTGCCCATCAAAAGATTGTGCACAAAATCCAACTTAGCTTGAACCTCAGCAATCTGCGATCCATCCATTCCACCAGCTCGCTTCTTCCGCTCCATGTCTGCATTCTTGGTGCTATTGCTAGACGCCAAGTTCTCAATAAGCACATAAGCATCATCAGGATACCTAGTGTTGAAATTTCCATTGCTCGCGGCATCCAAAACCATCTGGTACCTCCAATCAATCCCTCTGAAGAAAAGACCCACCAACTGAACCTTAGTGAACCCGTGATGTGGACAATCTCTCTGATATGACCTGAATCTCACCCAAGCAGCCTTAAATGCCTCAGTCGCACCTTGAGAAAATTGTGAGATCTTGTTCCTAAGCTCCTCGGATCTCGCATCATCATAGAAATTATTGAGGAAGGCATTCTTAGTCTCCTCCCAAGTAGTCAGTGATCCAGGAGGTAACTGCTTAAGCCAATAACTGCTTCTCCACCAAGAGAGTATGGAAAGAGCTTACATAGGAGGTAATCGTTGGACACTCCATTGTACTTCATGCTAGTGACCAAATCCTCAAACCTCTCAATGTGATCCATGGGGTGTTCATGAGAAAGACCATGAAAAGGGTGCTAACCCACAAGGGTGAAGTATGCAGGTTTCAGCTCAAAGTCATTCCTCTGAAAACCAGGAGGGCGAATCGCTGATCGATTGGCATATAATTGATCAGGCTTGTTGTACTCACCAATTGTTCTACCACGATCAATCACAGCATTCCTAACATTCCCCTCATCAACAGCGCCTGGAGGGACAATGATATTTCCATCTCCATCAGCTCGTTGCCCTCTCTCATTGCACAATTGACCCTCGTGGTCTCTCAAAGCTCCAGCATCATCACGAACCAAAACCACTAGATTGTTCATCTCTGCTAGCTTCTTTGTTTTCTTCTTTGTGCGTTCCAAAAGTGCTAGTTCCTCGTTGGAAAGGTTAACTAGTTGAGTGCTATTGTTCATTCTGGTTTCGCGAGTAAGCATACACCTGAAACACAAAAGTCAATTAAAGCACGTAAGTAACAAAAATCAAAAATTACGATGATGAGTATCGACCGACACTAGTTGGGTATCGATCAATACCGTCGAACTTAGTCGAAATTCTAAAGCTTAAATCTAATGGCGAACTTAGAGTCCCCGGCAACGGCGCCAAATTTTGATAAGCTCAAAAGCAATACCCTAAAGTACTAACAGCTTTGTCGATTGTAGTATTTAGGGGTTGAGTCCACAGAGACTCAAAAATCACACAATAGATTAAATAGAATAGAATTAAGCTAAGTAAAACAATAAAAAGAAAAGAGCAATGCAAATTAAACGGTTGTAAATTCAATGGAGGAGAGATAAGTTCAGGGTATTTCTCAGGAAATCAGAGAATACAGATAAACTAATAAATCATGATTCAGGTTAAGCCCGGTTCTCGAACTCAAATCACTAAGTTATAACTAACCAACTGTCGTTGCGAAAGTTATCTAAGTCTAAATCCTAGAATTCCAAATCTCTTTGCAAATCCTAAAGACTAAACTAGCTTTAAGTCCAGGTTTGATCTGTTCACAAAACAACTAAACCAAATCTCTTTGCGAATAGTTATTTTGCTCACCCTAAGTTCTATCAGATTATCAATTGCACTGTCGTGCCTAATCGATTAACCTAAGATCTAAGTTCCAGGTGATCAGTCTAGAATTAGCTTTAAGAACAACATATGGTGAAGAACTAAATTGATTATGAACCCTAACTAACCAATTAACCTAGCATTCAATGAAATCCCTTATGAGAACCCTAAACCTAACATGAGATCTACTCAGACATGGTGATTAAGTAAAACAACATGATTGAATAAATCTCTGAAATAAATAAATAGATTGAGAGTAAACAAAGGGTTCGAAATCTTTTCTCGGACGAACAGAGTCTCAGACTTGTCTCCCTCAAAAGCTCTCTCACAGAAAAACCAAAAGTAATAAATCTCAGAAATTGTAGAATAAAGCGTAGCCTCCACATGTGGCTAAAAACCCTAATTAAATCCTTAAAACACGTTTTGGGGCTTCTTGTAAATATTAAAGACTTCTGGGCCAAGTTGCAATTCCTTCAAAAAGGAAAAAGTCGCGATCTTCTCTTTCTGTGAAGGGTATCGATCGACACCATAAGTGGTATCGATCGATACCAAGCTTCTGTGTCGACACTTCAGACTGCATAATCCTTGCTTGGCTCCAAAATGCTCCAATATCTCCAATTAAGCTCCAAACGTACATAAACCTGTAAAGACTCGAAAAGACTCCAAAATACTAGAAAGACTTGATAAATAAGACCTATATCATAGTCAAAAACGGGTACAAACCATGATATATCAGATACTTTGCTCGTCACCAAGCTCTTCATATATTTCCTCAACGAAGGTATCATTTGGATTGCGTCGACCAGAGGAAGCTTCACCACGAGATCTTTCAACATTTCCCTACACTTTGCTTCTTTTAGGTCCTTGCGCAATTTCTTTTGTCGAGTAGGGTATGGGACCTTCGGAGTGTAGACACGTGTGGGGGGCTGCACCTGTGGCTCTTCTACAGTGTCTGCATTTGTAGAAACCTTCTCTTTTGGTGTTGTGTCTTCGCCATCCCCCTCTAGATCAATCACAACATCAGCATCCTTTTCTTTTCGTGCAACAGGATCTAGTGCCTTCCCACTTCTGAGTGTGATGGCGTTGATGAACTCGTTCTTTGGATTCTGCTCTACCTTCCCTGGTAGAACTCCTTGCGGCCTCTTAATTGCTTCGGCAGTTTGAGCAACCTGAGTGTCTAGCTTCTTCACATGATTGCATACAACTTCATACTTGCCGTTGAGATCGTTGTACATGTTGTCAACCTTGACGTTGATCTCCTTGGCAGACTGCTGTTGATTTAGCAGAAGTTGCTGCATGAGAAGTTTCAACTCATCCTGGGAATCATGTGTTTCATTGTCTAGAAGGTGTTGAACGGTTGCTTCTGTTGAAACCCAGCTTGGAACCTGTTCTGAGCTTGGTACCCCTGAGAAAAACCCGAGGCACCAGCGTTTTGCGCAAAGGTTTTTCCTTGGAATTGTTGAGCCTGCTGAGGGTAGACTTGATCCTGGGGATTCTCGACGTTGGTGCTTATGTAGGACAGATTCAGGTGGTTCCTATAATTCTGGTTGAAACCTCTGTTCTGCACATACCCTTGTCCGCTGACGTAGTTCACTTCTTGCGGCTCATCAATCTCTTCCTCGGCAAATCCTTGACAGAGAATCGCATCTTCTGTCTCCTCACAAGACTGCACACCTCTTTGATTTCCCTTCAACAACAAGTTTACTTTCGCAGTCAGCTCATCTATCTTCTGCGAGTCTACACCATTGGCACGTTTAGACCTGTCATACTTGGGGCATAGATTTCCGGAACTTGCAGCCAAGTTCTCTATCAACTGGTACGCTCATTCCTTAGTCTTGGTCATGAAATCTTTGTTGCTTGCAGCATTAAGGGCGTTCTTGTAATCCCAGTCAACTCCATCGTAGAAGATGCTTAGAATCTGCTCATCCGAGTACCCGTGAAGAGGACACTCTCTGCGGTACTCTCTAAACCTTTCCCAAGCTTCGCAAAAAGATTCCTATGCTTCCCATAAGTGGTATCGGTCGATACTCGGGCTTCAAATCGGCTGTCCCAGCTACACGATCTTTGCTTTGCTCCAAAAAGCTCCAGAATGCTTCAATATCTTCAATTATGCTTCAAACGTGCCAAAACCTGAAAAGACTCAAAAAGACTACAAAACACTAGAAAGACTCTAAAAACAAGACCTATATCATGGCTAAAAACAAGTAAAAACCATGATATATCAGATCCCCCAGACTTAGTCTTTGCTTGCCCTCAAGCAAACAGAAAGCTAAACAAGAGAAAGAGGTTTGAAAAACACGGAGACTCACATGTTCTTGAAACATTGCAATGACCTTTTTCCTTAGTGCTCCACATCTCACGTAACCAGTTCCAAATCTAACCACCATGTACTTCTCCGTAGACATTCGCAGCTTCCCAGACTACACACATTATTTCTCAGCATTATCCAATAAAGCCCTCATCGCCAGTTTCATCGCTGTGATCAATGCCAAGAACCTTGTAGATTCGTTCCCATACAATATCATGACAAAAGAACCACCAAATATTTCACACTTTTTAGTATTAGTTTCTCTCCCCCAGACTTGTTTCTTATCATGTTCTTTCTCCTTCTTTTTTTTTAGATCCGCATATACACATTAAGGTCTGAAACGCGAGTATTGATGGTGTTTGCCACCGAATCCCCGGTTCTTCCCTTTCTATGTATCAAAGGCGTAGGCGAACAGTAGTATCACGGGAAATTTTTCTAACCTCGCTTCCAACCTTTGTGTGATCATTCCTTCACAAGTAGAATAATGGGATCGCTGTAAATTTTCCTAGCCCTCTACTCAGAAG
>PKMM01020434.1:0-22319 GCA_002933915.1 Eutrema heterophyllum
CAATCTTAGACCGCGTGGAACCATGCCTCCGTCTGAACCTTTTCGAAAAGCCACGAGAGTGCTCTCCGGCGTGCCCGATGGTCATAAGACCATGGATGCGGTTTACGATGCCGAAATTTTGAATTTTAGACCTTCTAACATGCCATTTTCCTAATACGGAACAAAACATGGGTCTCGGTTACGTCTCGTCTCGGACATGGTTTTGTCTCGGCCTGAATCCATATCGCAGCTGGACAGGAAAATGCATGTATCAAGTGGGGCCCACGTCGAGATATTTCATTTCATGAGTGATCGCAAAATGATATATGCTATTGCGATACATGTACTAACGGGTGCGATCATACCAGCATTAATGCACCGGATCCCATTAGAACTCCGTAGTTAAGCGTGCTTGGGCGAGAGTAGTACTATGATGGGTGACCTCCCGGGAAGTCCTCGTGTTGCACCCCTCTTTTTTTCCTCTTGATTTATTATTTTTTTTCTTCTTTCATCGGAAAACGTCGCATCTTCGGAACGACGACAATCTTAGACCGTGTGGAACCATGCCTCCGTCTGAACCTTTTCGAAAAGCCACGAGAGTCCTTTCTGGCGTGCCCGATGGTCATCAGACCATGGATGCGGTTTACGATGCCGAAATTTTGAATTTTAGACCTTCTAACAGGCCATTTTCCTAATACGGAACAAAACATGGGTCCCGGTTACGTCTCGTCTCGGCCATGGTTTTGTCTCGGCATGAATGCATGTCGCAGCTGGACAGGAAAATGCATGCATCAAGTGGGGGCCCACGTCGAAATATTTCATTTCATGAGTGATCGCAAAAGGATATATGCTATTGCGATACATGTACTAACGGGTACGATCATACCAGCATTAATGCACCGGATCCCATTAGAACTCCGTAGTTAATCGTGTTTCGGCGAGAGTAGTACTAGGATGGGTGACCTCTCGGAAAGTCCTCGTGTTGCACCCCTCTTTTTTTCCTCTTGATTTATTATTATTTTTTCTTCTTTCATCGGAAAAACGTCGCATCTTCGGAACGACGACAATCTTAGACCGTGTGGAACCATGCCTCCGTCTGAACCTTTTCGAAATACCACGAGAGTGCTCTCCGGCATGCCTGATGGTCATAAGACCATGGATGCGGTTTACGATGCCGAAATTTTGAATTTTAGACCTTCTAACAGGCCATTTTCCTAATACAGAACAAAACATGGGTCCCGGTTACGTCTCGTCTCGGACATGGTTTTGTCTCGGCATGAATGCATGTCACAGCTGGACAGGAAAATGCATGTATCAAGTGGGGCCCATGTCGAAATATTTCATTTCATGAGTGATCGCAAAAGGATATATGCTATTGCGATACATGTACTAACGGGTGCGATCATACCAGCATTAATGCACCATATCCCATTAGAACTCCGTAGTTAAGCATGATTGGGCGAGAGTAGTACTAGGATGGGTGACCTCCCGGGAAGTCCTCTTGTTGCACGATCGTGCTGTGTGATGAAAGGAGGGTTTGGCCACAACATGTTACACTCCTTTCCTCCTCGATTCAATTCCAAGGTATGATTCTCACTCCACTTCATTGTATATACATTCTTGCATATTTTTACCTTCTCCTTGACTTTTGTTGCGCCGGGACGATGCAATTCAAGTTTGGGGGAGGGGTTTATGTCATTTGACCTTGTGTTTTATCTTCTTATCTTCCTTTTTGTATACATGAGTCTTATGCATCTCATGCATTCACAAAAATTGAAAAATTTTAAATTTTTTGAAAAAAAAATCATCTAGTGGCATCTCATGTGTAGGATTGAGTCTAGTTGTCATATAGGGTGCATTGCATATTGCATTGGGAGCAACGATGATCCGTTTAGAGAAACATGCTAGTAGGGACCAAGCGGAACCTAGCAATCAAGTTGAGAGGACTAGATGTCATTTATAACGCCCCGACCGCCACCGTTCGTGGGCCCCCACGACCTCTCTCGGCCCGTGGGCACCACCCTTGTTCGACGGCCGGTGCGCTAGTCCGGAAGGCTAGCAAGTCTTGTATACTGACCCTATAAATTACCACGTGATCTTTCCCCGTGTTTTGTACTCACTTGCACAGTACCGCGAATCACTTCCCGTAGGTCACCCATCGTTAAATTGCTCCAGCTCAAGCACGCTTAACTCTGGAGTTCTCTCTGGACAAGTGACCGAAAAGATAAGTGCACTTTGGTGACATAGGTAGCCAAATACATTCTTATAAGCCTCTCCGCATGCACCACCATATGCCAGAAATCGGGATGTTACAATCACCCCCACTCACCGAGACCCAACGTCCTCGTTGCGCACCAGGACCGTTACCCTTGACGGTGTGAGCCCACATGACTCCGTACTCGTTTTTGGGTTCGGCTCTGATGCCACTTATAACGCCCCGACCGCCACCGTTCGTGGGCCCCTACGCCCTCTTTCGGCCCGTGGGCCCCACCCTCATCCGACGGCCGGTGCGCAAGTACAGGATGCTAGCAAGTCTTGTTTATTGACCCTACAATTCACCACGTGATCTTTCCCCGTGTTTTGTCCTCACTTGCATGGTAGCGCGAATCATTTCCCGGTAGCAAAGTTGAGTCTATGCTTGAACAACTTCTTGAGGGACAACAGAACATGACAACAGACTTTAATGGGAAGATGGATGCCATGTATGCATATCTGAACGGGAAAATTGAGTCTCTCAACACTCATCAGAAGATGCTGGAAACTCAAATAGCCCAAATTGCAAGTGCTGTGAAGAGGCAAGAAGGTTTTCTTCCAGGGAAAACAAAAGATCCAAGGGAATACGTCAATGCAATCACCTTAAGAGGTGTTAAAGAGGTCACTGATGTGGTGGAAAAGGGTTTGAATGCAGAAAAATTCGTGGAGTTAGAAGAGATTGAAGATGATTTTGAGCGTCTGCCTCCAGTATAGAGCGACACCTCTACCAGTGTCGATCGATACCAACCTGAAGAGACGACCCAAAAGCCTTGTGTCGAGCGACAACAACCTGGTATCGATCGACACCCTTCACAGACTGAGTCAGATTTTGAGAAGAAGCCGCATATGATCGAGGAATGTGTCTACAAACCTAAGGTGCACCTAGACATCTCAGAAACCCCATTACTACAGAGAAGTTGCTCGGGTTTGAGAAGATGGTAAGGAGGATTCCCCATACGATGTCTTTTGAATAAGCTTTGGAATACCGCCCTTTGCTTAGTCACTTCCGAGATTGCAGAGAAACTCTAGAAGAGATCGAGGCACTCTTCATCAAGGCGAGAAGCACACCACCACCAATGAAGTAGTTGACTAAGAGAGAAGACCCAGGAAAATTTTCGGTTCCATGCTTTATCTCTGGAGTTGAATTCAAAGTGTCTCTCGTTGATTCAGGGTCTAGCGTCAATGTCATGTCAAGGGCAATTGCAGAGAGGTTGAGAATTGATATAAGATCTCCTAAGATGTCTCTTACATTCGCGAAATCTTCCACCTCAGTTCCATACGGTACAATCCCTGATTTGCTTGTTAAAGTAGGAGATTGTCTGGTTCCTACTAATTTTCAGGTTGTAGAGATGAGTACAAGATCTAGTATGCCTTTGATTCTTGGAAGACCGTTCATGGCTACAGTTGGTGCAGTTATAGACACGCCCAATAAGAGAATCTCATTCTCATACATTGACAAGGAGATCTCCTATAAAGCCATCCCTTCTGGAAGAGCTCCCAAACATATCTCTTGCATCACCGTTGTTACAGGAGAGACGTTGATGGTTGATCTTTTGGAAGAGCCTTATGATGAGCCAACTGTCATAGACGTTTTAGATGGTCCTTCTATCATCACGAAGAGAGACATCACAACGGCTAATGCAAAGAAGAAGGTGAAGAGCAAAAGAGTCAAGGGTGCAGCCTATATGACTTTAATCCCTCAGAAGTGTGATGGAGATTCGATTGAGTATAAGGTGAAGTGCAAAGGAACCTCAAAACCATTCTCTAAGGCTAGAGTTATTCTTACTTCGGAGCGGAAAGAGAAAGGAAAGGAGGTTGTGGAGAGCATGTTGAGCTGGAAGTGTCTAGTTGTAGAATTGGCCTGGGAGTAAGTTCTCAATTTTCTCCTGACTGATCACCTGGTATCGGTCGATGCCAGGCTGTGTGTCGGTCGACACCATCACCCATCACGGTAACCTCTTGGCCTTAATATCTTCTACTCAGTTCTTCTGATTTCTTTTACCAACTCTAGACTAGATAACACTGGGGACAGTGTTGTTTAAGTCTGGTGGAGGTAGTTGCTGACAATGTTTTTGTTTTTCTTAGAGTCAGTCGTTTTTGAGTCAAAATTTGTTTTATCGAGTCAAAACCTGTTGGAGATGATGATCTTTTTCTTGAATATATTGTTCTGACTTTGCTTCTAGGTAACAATTGTTACAGAATCAGTTCTAGATCGGACTAATGAAAAATCCAAAGGCTGACCAGTTGACTAGAAAACGCCCATGTTTCCAGCAGAGTTCATTCGAGCCTGAGCCAAATTTTTGCACTTCATCGATTTGGTTGATGTCCATAGAGCTTGATTCCTCATTCATATCTGACAAATGAACCCATGTGTAGAAAGTAATGGTGTCTCTCCCCCCTGTTATAAGTTAATAAATAAGAGCATAAAAAAATGAAATGATTTTCTTCTGAGTAGAGGGCTAGGAAAATTTCTAGCAATCCCATTATTCTACTCGTGAAGGAATGATCACACAAAGGTTGGAAGCGAGGTTAGGAAAATTTCCCGTGATACCTCTATTCGCCTACGCCTTTGATACATAGAGAGGGAAGAACCAGGGATTCGGTGGCAAACACCATCAATACTCGCGTTTCGGACCTTAATGTGTATATGCGGATCTAAAAAAAAAAAAAAAAAAAAAGAAAAAGAACATGGTAAGAAACAAGNATCTAAAAAAAAAAAAAAAAAAAAGAGAAAGAACATGGTAAGAAACAAGTCTGGGGGAGAGAAAACAATACCAAAAGTGTGAAAATCAGCTGGTTCTTTTGTCATGATATTGTATGGGAAAGAGTCTAGAAGGTTCTTGGCATTGATTACAGTGATGAAACTAGCGATGAGGGCTTTATTGGACAATACTGCGAAATAATGTGTGTAGTCTGGGGAGCTGCGAATGTCTACGAAGAAGTACATGGTGGTCTTATCTTGGAATTGGTTAGGTAACATATGAGCGCTAAGTTGAAGGGTCATTGCAATGTTTCAAGAACAGTTGAGTCTCCGTGTTTTCAAACTTCTTTCTCTTGTTTAGCTTTCTGTTTGCTTGAGGGCAAACAAAGGCTAAGTCTGGGGGAGTTGACATATCATGGTTTTTACCCCTTTTTGACCATGATATAGGTCTTGTTTTTAGAGTCTTTCTGGTATTTTTGGAGTCTTTTTGAGTCTTTTCAGGTTTTGGCACGTTTGGAGCATAATTGGAGATATTGAAGCATTCTGGAGCTTTTTATTGTTTATTGCTTTCTGTTTCAACTGAATTGCTTAGCTTAATCGAAACTAATTGATCTATTGTGTGATTTTCTTGAGTCTTTGTGGTTCGACCCCTACTATACTGCAGCTACAGCTTTAGTACTTTTAGGGTATTAATTTTAAGCTTATCACGTTTACTAGGCAATAGTCAATCGCTCACGTCGTCTAATTTTCGCATGTCTTAATTTGAAGTTGGAGAATCGAATTTGTTCGTGGTCGTTGGAATTCGGGTTTGAGCTAGACATCAAGGTTTGTATTTTGTAAAACACCTGGTTTTTTTGTATTTTAATGGCGTTTGTATTTAAGTTCACTATTTTTAATTCTTTTATTTATTTCTTTTAATTAGTAATGTCTCGTTAATCCTCTCAAAATTTCCGGGGCGTTACACACCTATACAAGTTTCCAAAAAAAACATTTAGTCAAGATAGATGGTTTTTAATAAAGACTATTGGATATTTTGTGTATCATCTTTACTAGCAAAAATGAAATTTACATGATAAAATAATTACTAGAAGAGTTAAAAACAAAACAATTGTCTTCATTTTTTTTTTTTGGAAATTCAATAATATTTTTGAATTATTGAGCTTTGGTTGTTGTTTTGGAATTTTTGTTGTGAAATCTTATAAGCTTAATAGTGTCATATTTATATGTGTTTTCACTTATGTTATGTAAGAGTAAAATTCATATTTATATGTGTTTTCAATTATTATAATTAATTAATTGTTACTTTAAGATTAAAACGATAATCTCATTAGCTTATATTTGAATTTTTATTTAGAGAATGAATAAATTATGAAATCCAACCAGAGATCATTATCTATAAGATATTTTATTTGTCAATGTAATCAGTTATATTTATTAGTATAGATTAATATATATGTGAGAGTATCAAAGAGAAGAACACAAATTTGACATGTATATACTTGTATATATAGAGCTTTATATATATATGCATGCTGATGTAGGAAATTGTCTTATACCCAACAAATATTTCTTTCATGTACGTCATATTTCTATTATAAAACATTATTTCGTTTTATAGGCAAGCTACGATAAAACATTTAAACCGACTTTAGCAAAAAATAAATAATTTCAATTATAATTTGCATAGGTGAAAATGTCTGTGTGAGAGTTTGTGTGAGAGTTAGTAAGCGTAAATCTCCACACAAATTTTTGAAACTGTTATTGCTTTGAAAATAACAAAATTGTATTGTATTTGTATAAGAAATTTAAATATACATAAAACTTAATCTAACTGTAAGCCTCCTCGCCTTTTCTCGGTTCGTGGTCCTGATAGTAGATATTTTTCGTATCAATTACTCAATCTATTGATATTCTTATATTTTACCTCTTTTAAACATTCATTTAGCTTAGGTTTTGTCTCTTTTGCATGTGTCTCATAGCATTCCTTTAGTGTTTTGTTCTCATTTAGAGTTTAGAGCGTTCATAATAGGTCCTAGAGAGTCTTGCATGTTTTGGAGTGTGTTTAGGTGCTTTGAAGACCTTTGGAGACTTTGGAACAGCTTGCACTTGGACTTGGATCATGAGAGGATGGCTAGAAGCAATGGTGAACTCGGACTGACCATACAGGCCCAAAGCACCGGCCCGTCACTGACCGGTACGCAGCCTCGACCAAAACAGGAAGAACACCGGCCCATCACACCGGATGAAGGCTAGCCGGTGTCGAGGAGCGTCTACTCCCTCTTCCTTGCCACGCCGGCCCAATATCGGCCGGTGCACCTCGCTCGGTACTAGGCCGTTCTCAAGACAAGAGGAATACAGGCCCACCACACCGGCCCGATCTCATCCGGTGCACACCGTCCGATATTTAGCCAAAGCTCGGACAGGTTCTACACCGGCCCGCAGCACCCCTCGACCACCATCTGGTAGGCAGCTTCATGATAGTCCATACCGGCCCTCGACCACCCGGTGTGCCTCGTCCGGTGTTCGACCAACACACGGACAGGTTGAATACTGCCCATCCACACAGACCCATCTCGACCCGGCATGAAGACTATCGACCAAATGAGATCTACACCGGCCGGCTACACTGCCCGACCACCGTCTGGTGTGAAGCTATCCGACCCAGACCCGACCGGGTCAAGACCCAGTTTTTTGTGTTAATCGATTAGGCACGACCGTGAAATTGATAATCTGACAGAACTTAGGGTGAGCAAAATAGCTATCCGCAAAGAGATTTGGTTTAGTTGTTTTGTGAACATATCAAACCTGAACTTTAAAGCGGGTTTAGATCTTTAAGTGTGATGGAGATTCGATTGAGTATAAGGTGAAGTGCAAAGGAACCTCAAAACCATTCTCTAAGGCTAGAGTTATTCTTACTTCAGAGCTGAATGAGAAAGGAAAGGAGGTTGTGGAGAGCATGTTGAGCAGAACTCTGAAGCTGGAAGTGTCTAGTTGTAGAACTTGCCTGGTAGTAAGTTCTCAATTTTCTCCTGACTGATCACTTGAGCCAAAGTCAAGCTAGTGATGTAAAACAAGCGCTTGGTGGGAGGCAACCCACTGGTGAGTCTGTATATAAGTCTTTTATTTTTGTCATTTTTCGTTTTTGTGTCTTGTGTCTTTGTGTCAATCAGATGAACAGTTGATGTGTCGACCGATACCATTATAGTATCGATCGACACCAGGAGGAACAGAGATTATGTCTACCTACGCTTGGTATCGATCGATACCAGGCTGTGTGTCGGTCGACACCCCTACCCCAATCCGGTAATTTCTTTGTTTTTCCACGGTTCCACTCAGTTCTTTTGGTTTCTTTTACCAACTCTAGGCTAAATAACACTGGGGACAGTGTTGTTGAAGTCTGGGAGAGGTAGTTGCTGACAATGTTTTTGTTTTTCTTAGAGTCAGTCGTTTTTGAGTCAAAATTTGTTTTATCGAGCCAAAACCTGTTGGAGATTATGATCTTTTTCTTGAATATATTGTTCTGACTTTGCTTCTAAGTGACCATTGTTACAGAATCAGTTCTAGATCAGACTAATGAAAAATCCAAAGGCTGACTAGTTAACTAGAAGACACCCATGTTTCCAGCAGAGTCCATTAAAGCCTGAGCCAAATTTTTGCACTTCATCGATGTGGTTGATGTCCATAGAGCTTGATTCCTCATTCATATCTGACAAAGGGACCCACGTGTAGAAAATAATGGTATTCCTCTCCCCTATTATAAGTTAATAAATAAGAGCATAAAAAGATGAAATAATTTTCTTCTGAGTAGAGGGCGAGGAAAATTTCCAGCGATCCTATTATTCTACTTGTGAAGGAATGATCACACAAAGGTTGGAAGCGAGGTTAGGAAAATTTCCCGTGATACCACTATTTGCCTACGCTTTTGATACATAGAGAGGGAAGAACCGGGGATTCGGTGGCAAACACCATCAATACTCGCGTTTCAGACCTTAATGTGTATATGCGGATCTAAAAAACAAAAAAAAGAACATGATAAGAAACAAGTCTGGGGGAGAGAAAACAATACCAAAAGTGTGAGAATCAGCTGGTTCTTTTGTCATGATATTGTATGGAAAAGAGTCTAGAAGGTTCTTGGCATTGACTACAGCGATGAAACTGGCGATGAAGGCTTGGATGGACAATGTTGTGAAATAATGTGTGGAGTCTGGGAAGTTGCGAATGTCTAGGGAGAAGTACATGGTGGTTAGATTTGGAACTGGTTACGTGATATGTGGAGCACTAGAGAAAATGGTCATTGCAATGTTTCAAGAACAGGTGAGTCTCCGTGTTTTTCAAACCTCTTTCTCTTGTTTAGCTTTTTGTTTGCTTGAGGGCAAGCGAAAGCTAAGTTTGGGGGAGTTGATATATCATGGTTTTTACCCCTTTTTGACCATGATATAGGTCTTGTTTTTAGAGTATTTCTAGTATTTTTGGAGTCTTTTAGAGTCTTTCCAGGTTTTCGCACGTTTGGAGCATAATTGGAGATATTGAAACATTCTGGAGTTTTTTGGAGCAAATGAGAGATCGTGTAGCTGGGACAGCCGATTTGAAGCACTGCCTGTGTATCGATCGATACCATTTATGGTATCGGTCGATACCGACTGCAGGAAAAACAGGAAACGCGACTTTTTACAAGTCTGGAGAATTTGCACCTTGGTCCAGAAGACTTTAATAATTACAATAAAGCCCAAAATGTGTTTTACCATTATAATTAGGTTTTTCAGCCACTTTTGTTGGCTAAGCTTTATTTTATTTTTCATACTTTCAGAAAGATTTGTTGGAGGGTTTTTAGAGAGACGATTCTGAACCCTTTGTTTCTTATTGATTTCTTCTATGCAATTCTATTCATCTATGATTTCTGTTCCATTAATCATGTCTGAGTAGATCCACTTTAGGTTTAGGGTTTGTCCATAAAGGATTTCATTGAGTGCTAGTAATTGATTGGTTAGGATTCATAATCTGAATTAGTTCTTCACCTTAGGTTGTTCTCAAAACTAATTCTAGGTTGACGAATCTGGAACTTAGATCTTAGGTTAATCGATTAGGCACGATAGTGCAATTGATAATCTGACAGAACTTTGGGTGAGCAAAATAGCTATCTGCAAAGAGATTTGGTTTAGTTGTTTTGTGAACATATCAAACCTGAACTTTAAAGCGGGTTTAGATCTTTAGGATTTGCAAAGAGATTTGGGATTCTATGATTTAGATTTAGATAATTCTCGCAACGACAATTGGTTAATTATAGCTTAGTGATTTGAGTTCAAGAACCGTGCATAACCTGAATCCTGATTAATTGGTTTATCTGCATCTCTGATTTCCTGAGAAATACCCTGAACCTATCTTTCCTCCATTGAATTACAACTCTTTTAATTTCGTTTATTTCTTTCTATTAAATTGAATCGCTTAGCGTAATTCGAATCTAATTGGTCTATTGGGTGATTTCTTGAGTCTAGAAAGGAGACGGGTTAGCTACATCATCTTCGGATCCATTAGAGTCCTCGGTGGTGTCCTTCCTCACGGTCTTACCTTTCTTGACTCTCTTCTTACGGACTAGATCGATTGGTGAGTCCTCGGTGGTGTCCTTCCTCGCGGTCTTACCTTTCTTGACTATCTTCTTACGGACTAGATCGATTGGTGGGTCCACGGCCGGGTTGTAGAAGTTGTCCTTGGTGGGGTAAAAGAAGATGTTCCTCTTCTCTTGGAGATTAGTGAGAGAGGCATTTGGTAACAAGACTTGCACCGGATCTTCCCTATCGAGCTTGAGGTTGTAAGCAAGCTTGCATCCTACCCTTCCCTTTAGGAACCTCCTTCTTGTGAGATAAGATTCATCCATTAAGTCCCACTCCACCTTGTCATCCGAAAACTTGATCCCCTTGGCCTTTAGAATAGGCGTGATTAGCCAACCAATACTTATTGCAGACTTCTTCCCTTTAGTTCCCCACGCCCATGCCTTGTAGCAAAACAAGTGTCGCACCAAAAGAGTTGCTAGAGACAAGGTTTTCTCATTGCCCTTGAACTCAATCCCGTTGTGGAAAGTCTTTAGAAGGGGCTTCAAACCAAGAGCCATCAACTCCAATTCATCTAGTGCAACCGTCCCAAACTCCACTTTGGCAAAGAACATGTGAGCCAACACCTTGTGCACGTACCTAATTGCCGGGTTGCGGATGTGAGAGGTCTTGTTCGCGCCGGGATGGTAACGCCCGTAGCCAATAGTGTCCCATTGGTGGTGAAGCTCCTTTCCGGCGTAGTGAAAGTATGATCATCCTTGGGTTCCTTCTTCCTTGAAGCCAAAGACTTGGCAAATCTCATGAAAGTTCATCCTATAGGCTTGGCGATTCACCTTGAACTCAATGACTCCAAATCCGATTTGTGCATTTGCTTTCTTGTCGAATTCGTCATAGAAAGCCACCCGTAGAGATGAAAAGAATTGGCATGTGAGCACTTGGTGAGCTTGTTCCTTCATGTGCAAGAATTTTCTAAGTCCCATGTTGTTGAAAATGGTTGCCACATCTTCGAGTATCCCCATTTTTTCCAACACAACGGTGTCCACAAACCGTCCTTGCACAAAGTCCATGGTCATGAGCTTTTCGAAGCACTCCTCCGTGGTTGGAGGTTCCGTCTTGCCAACCCCTTCTTCTTCGTCTCTAGCCACGCCCTTTTTCTTCTCCTTGGCTGTGGGGTTCTTGGCTAAAGCTACTGCTTCCCCTTTCGAGTCCTTTGCTACAAACGGTTTCTTAGCCTTGGAGCTCGTTGCAACAAGCACTTCTTTGGCCTTGGATTGATCTTCATTCAGTGCAGCCTTGTATTTCCCCATGGTCCCTACATTTTCTCAAAGAAACCGTGAGTTTCAAGAAAGCAAAACTCACATCGATGAAGTTATAGTATGAGCATTCAAAATGAGATATGTTCCACGAGAAAGAAGCAATTTAATCCAACAAAAATAGTGCATTAGACCCAAGTGTCTAGACTATATGCTTTCAATCTCAAGAAAATTCTCAAAGATGCTAACTTTAAAGCTCTTAGAGTTATGAACACAAATTTCAAAATTCCTCAAGCAAATGTATGATTGGGTTCAAGAATCTATTAATTAAATCATTCCCTAGAAAATCCTAAGCCTAAAAATCAAGCTAAATGCATTTCTCAAACCTAGACATGAAATTTTCTTCTAAGAACCAAACTTTTGATTTTCATGAAAAGATGAGTTTTTACAAATTTACCTTGGGATTTGATGCAAGAGTGATGAAATCGATTCTAGATTCACAAAATGAGAGGAATTTCGAATTTGAGGCAACTTGAATCAACAAATTTGAGAAAGAAAAGAGAGAGATATGAAGAAATGAAGAACATGAGAGAAAGAAAGAGAAAGGTCGAGATTTTGATTAGCCAAGGGAAGAAGACAAGAGGCTGGCCGGGTCGGGTCGCGCGGATGGTTCGAGACGGCGGGCGGACCGCTGGTCACTCGATCCCGTTTGACCAGTTTGACCAAATTCAAACTTGGTCAATACCGACCAGGCTTGGAGCGGTATGATGGGTCGGTAATGGCCAGGTTTAAACGCTTGTTGTCTGGACATTTTTCTTTACAAGCTGACTCTCACTTGACCGGCACATCCCATCAGGCACATATTTCTCTTTCGTACCACACGCGCAGTACCGACCGGTGTTGGGTCGGTATGCGTCCTTGCTTTCGCTTGTGCCGCTCCATGTTGAACCGGTACACCCGTCCAGCACACATTTTTTTTCCTTCGTACCGCATGAACGGTACTGGCCAGAAGTCGATCGGTACGCTCCTTCTCCTTATTTTTTGCCGACCGTGATCCATATGGTATGGTGAAACGGCGCTCATAACTGTCCTCGTACCGATCAAACTGTACCGGCCAAGGGTCAAGCGGTATGGCCTCAAGCAAAATATGTGCCTACGGTGATCCATCCGGCACGGTGAAGCGGTACCCACTACTATCCCAATACCGGTCGGACGGTACCGGTTGGAAGTGTATTAGTATGGTCGGCCAGAATGCTCATTTTCACCGCCTAGCTCCTTTGCTCGGTGACCATGACCTCTAACACCCATCTAGAACCTACAAACACTCAACAAAAGATCAAAACGAACTAGGAAAGATGAAAAACATAAAAACAAAAGTATGTACAATGATAAACATGGGCATGTCTACCAAGTGCACTTTGTTTAACGTCACTAAGTTCGACGTTTGTTACCCCATTTAGGCTTGACGAGCATCATTAAGAGAGAGTGAGATCCCCTCCTCAATGGTTTCAAGAGCTAGGTATTGCTTGAGCCTTTGCCCATTAGCAAGAAACTCTTCCCCATTCTTGTTCACAAGCACAATGGCTCCATATGGCCTCACTTCCTTGATTGTGAATGGACCGGACAATCTAGACCTTAGCTTTTCGGGAAACACCTTGAGTCTTGAGTTGAAAACCATACTTGATTCCCTTCTTTGAACTCCTTGTGCAGAATCCTACTGTAGTTAAAGGCTTTGGTCCTCTCCTTGTAGATCTTTGAGCTTTCATATGTATCAAGTCTAATCTCATTGAGCTCTTGCAATTGGATCAAACGCCTTTCTTGAGCTGTCTTGGGATCAAAGTTGAGAAGCTTCACGGCCCACAACGCCTTGTACTCAAGCTCTACTGGTAGATGACAAGACTTCCCATATAGAAGGATGAAAGAAGTAGTCCCAATGGGAGTCTTGAAAGCCATCCTATAGGCCCATAGAGCATCATCAAGCTTCTTCGCCCAATCTTTCCTTAAACTCCCCACGGTCTTCTCTAGTATCGCCTTGATTTGGCGGTTATACACTTCAACTTGCCCACTCGTTTGAGGGTGATAAGGTATAGCCACCTTGTGTTTTACCCCATGCTTTTTAAGCAAGCTCTCAAACACTTTGTTGATGAAATGGGAACCACCATCACTTATCAATACTCGAGGGACTCCAAAGCGAGGGAAAATTATAGTCTTGAATAATTTGAGAACCACCTTCGCATCGTTCGTTGGACTAGTGATATTCTCATATATTGCATGTTTTAGCATACATTTCACTTAGAGTTTTGTGTCATTTACATGCATAATCATGCATGAAGTCTATCCCCCACACATCAAAGATCTCAACTTCAAGAATCGGATTTTGTGGCATCTCGTCGATCTCTTCTACTAATGTTTCCCTTCCGTTGACACGCATCACAAGTAGAGACAAATGCATGGGCATCCTTGAACAAACACGGCCACCAAAACCCGAAGTATAGAACCTTTGTTGCGGTCTTGAAGGGGGCAAAGTGTCCTCCATAGACCGAACCATGGCAATGAAACAAAATCCCATTTATTTCTTCTTCCGGTACACACCTTCGGTATAAGCTATCCGAACACAACTTGTAGAGGAACAGTTCATCCCAATAGAACCGAGTGATATCATGGAAGAACCTCTTTCGCTTGTAACCTTCCAACCTTTGTGGCTCTCTCCCGCAAGCCAAGTAGTTAACAAATTCGCATACCATGGCAACTTCCCGTCTTTGAAACTCTTGGCCTCCTCAAGAACCCTTACCGCTTCAACACCCTTCTTCAATATCACCATAAGTTGCTCTTCGGGAAGAGAGTCATCAATCGGAATAAGGTCTTCAACTCGCATTCTTGACAAGTGATCTGCCACTCCGTTCTCAACACCTTTCTTATCAATGATCTCCGTGTCGAACTTTTGGAGAAGCAAGATCCATCTAAAAAGCCTCGGTTTGGTGTCCTTCTTGGCATAGATATGCCTTACTGCGGCGTGATCCGTGTAGACCACAATCTTTGAGCCTACCAAATAAGATCTAAACTTTTTAAACGCAAAGACAACCGCTAGAAGCTCCTTCTCTGTGGTTGCATACCTCACTTGTGTGTCATTGATATACTTGGTTTTTGCCGTTTTCTAACACATGTTTTGGTGCTTATTTTGAGTATTTTATCGAGTCAAAGTTCATTTTTAGAGTCTTTTAGTCATTTATTTAGTTATCTCAGGTAAAAAGGCGTTTGAGGAAGAAATTGGAGTTACGCGGGCAAAAACGCATGGAATCGTGCTGAAAAGAGCAAAATCGATTGATGCAAGCAGTGCATCGATCAATGCAACACCATCAGAGAAGTCCAAATCACTCCTTGCATCGATCGATGTGATGTTGCCAGAAAAGTATGAATCGACCGATGCAAGAGTGAGGCCGATCGATGCAAAACCGGAGCCGATCGATGCAACCCCACTAGAAGATCCATAATCGATCGATGCAAGGAGTGCATCGATCGATGGAGCATGCCCAGAGAATTCAAAATCGATCGATGCAATGTGTGTATTGATCGATGCAAGTCGGCGAGAAGAAAAAGGAAATTTCTGGTTTTCCTGTTTTGCCCCGGAAACTTCCTGTTTTAACCTAGTTCGCCTAGAAACCTATATATACTCTATTTTTAGCCACTTTGATGGCGCCACTTTTTATCGCTTTATTCTCTATTCAGATTTTTGGCTTTAGCAATTTGTAAGCTAAGAATCTCTGCATCTATTGAGAAGAATTCTAAACCCTTTTCTTTCTTTGATTTATATTATGAGTTCTTCATCTCTCTGCTTGTTCTCTGCTACCATGTCTGAGTAGTTTCATAGTTAGGTTTAGGGGTTCAAGGGGATCCATGAATCATCAAATTAGACACATATAGAGAATTATCTTTTGTGGTTTTCGCTTATTGTTGAGTTTATTGCTTAGGCTAGGTTGACTGCCTCGCCTCTGATCTAGGGTTTAATCTACACCACATAAGTGTCGTACGTTGCTAGAAAGAAAATGAGCGAGCGAATTGTCCTTAGCCTATGGAAGTTGATGTTAAGGCGATTCGTGAACATATTGAACTAATTCGTTAATGCTAGTCTAGATCTCTAGGTTCAACGGAAGTTAGGATTCTAGGTTGCTAGATCTAGTAATTAATACCACGGAGGTGGATTGGTTAGATATTTATGTTTGAGTTTGAAACTTGTGTTTAATCGTTCCATGAATAGTTGTCTGATTCATGATGTTTAGATTCCTGCGAATAGACCATTGACCTAACGCTTTTCACTTTATCGAATTTACGTTGCTTTTAATCGTTTTCGTTATTTGCAAATCAAAACCATAATATTGTCTTAGCTTAGTTTTGAATTGTTAGAATTGTAGTGTAACCTTGGTCTTTGTGGATTCGATCATAAAGTACTGCATTGACAACCGTTACGATTGCGGTAGTGTGAACTTTAGTTATTAATTGACTTAGTAAAAACACTAAAATCAATTTGGCGCCGTTGCCGGGGACCAATAGCGTTACCTTCGATTCTGAATTTGAAATTTAGTCTAAGAATTACTAACGTATTCTATCTTATTCTCTTGTGTGTTTCAGGTGACTAACCAATAGCTGGGTAGAGTTACCAGAAGCAAGGGCTCCGAGAACCTTCTTGAGCTCGACAACCAAGGGCTAGCAAGGTTAGAACGTACGAGCAGAAAGGCAAAATCAACTCCTGTCATCATGGACGATCATAATGACAACCAACAGAATGTTGCAGCAACCAAACTTCAAAGGCTACAACAGCAAGTTCTGCAGTTGCAACTACAACAGCAACAGCAGCAGCAGTAGCCTGCCATCGGGGATTTGGACACACCTCATGCCTTCTATCAGAACAGAGCTGCCATCCAACCACCAGCTATTACGAGGCAAGATTATTAGATCAAACCTCAGATGATCGCATTGGTGAAGCAGAACATGTTCCATGGTCTGCCTGCAAAGCACCCAATGGACCATATCGAAAATTTTGAAGAGATATGCAGCACTACCAAGTCGAATGGGGTACCAGGTGATTACCTCAAATGCAAGCTCTTCCCCTTTTCTCTGGCAGACAAGGCACTAAGGTGGCTGAAGTCACTCCCTGCTGGTTCATTGACTACTTGGGATGAATGCAGAGCTACCTACTTGGATCATTTCTACACAAAGTCAAAGACATTTCGCTGCGAAACAAAATCACTACTTTTCAGCAGCATGTGGGAGAGTCTTTCTATGAAGCTTGGGAGAGATTTCGAGAATACCGCAAAGAGTGCCCTCATCATGGGTATTCAGACGAGCAGATCATGAGCATCTACTATAATGGAGTCGATTGGGACTACAAAAACGCCCTTAATGCTGCGAGCAATGGGGATTTCATGACTAAGACTAAAGAAGGAGCATATCAGTTAATAGAAAACTTGGTTACAAGTTCTGGAAATCGATGTCCTGAGTACGACATATCTAAATGGGTCAACAGTGTGGATTCACAATGATGTTTGGATTCATGCGAATAGACCCTTGACCTAACGCTTTTCTCTTTATCGAATTTACGTTGCTTTTAATCGTTTTTGTTATTTGCAAATCAAAACCATAATATTTTCTTAGCTTAGTTTTGAATTGTTAGAATTATAGTGTAACATTGGTCTTTGTGGATTCGATCATAAAGTATTGCATTGACAACCGTTACGATTGCGGTAGTGTGAACTTTAGTTATTAATTGACTTAGTAAAAACACTAAAATCAATTTGGCGCCGTTGCCGAGGACCAATAGCGTTACCTTCGATTCTGAATTTGAAATTTAGTCTATGAATTACTAGCGTATTCTATCTTATTCTCTTGTGTGTTTCAGGTGACTAACCAAAAGTTGGGTAGAGTTACCAGAAGCAAGGCTCCGAGAACCTTCTTGAGCTCGACAACCAAGGGCTAGCAAGGTTAGAACGTACGAGCAGAAAGGCAAAATCAACTCCTGTCATCATGGACGATCATAATGACAACCAACAGAATGCTGCAGCAACCAAACTTCAAAGGCTACAACAGCAAGTTCTGCAGTTGCAACTACAACAGTAACAGCAGCAGCAGTAGCCTGCCATCAGGGATTTGGACACACCTCATGCCTTCTATCAGAACAGAGCTGCCATCCAACCACTAGCTATTACGAGGCAAGATTATTAGATCAAACCTCAGATGATCGCATTGGTGAAGCAGCACATGTTCCATGGTCTGCCTGCAGAGCACCCAATGGACCATATCAAAAATTTTGAAGAGATCTGCAGCACTACCAAGTCGAATGGGGTACCAGGTGATTACCTCAAATGCAAGCTCTTCCCCTTTTCTCTGGCAGACAAGGCACTAAGGTGGCTGAAGTCACTCCATGTTGGTTCATTGACTACTTGGGATGAATGTAGAGCTACCTACTTGGATCATTTCTACACAAAGTCAAAGACATTTCGCTGCGAAACAAAATCACTACTTTTCATCAGCATGTGGGAGAGTCTTTTTGTGAAGCTTGGGAGAGATTTCGAGAATATCGCAAAGAGTGCCCTCATCATGGGTATTCAAACGAGCAGATCTTGAGCATCTTCTATAATGGAGTCGANTGGTGAAGCAGAACATGTTCCATGGTCTGCCTGCAGAGCACCCAATGGACCATATCGAAAATTTTGAAGAGATATGCAGCACTACCAAGTCGAATGGGGTACCATGTGATTACCTCAAATGCAAGCTCTTCCCCTTTTCTCTGGCAGACAAGGCACTAAGGTGGCTGAAGTCACTCCCTGCTGGTTCATTGACTACTTGGGATGAATGCAGAGCTACCTACTTGGATCATTTCTACACAAAGTCAAAGACATTTCGCTGCGAAACAAAATCACTACTTTTCATCAGCATGTGGGAGAGTCTTTTTGTGAAGCTTGGGAGAGATTTCGAGAATATCGCAAAGAGTGCCCTCATCATGGGTATTCAAACGAGCAGATCTTGAGCATCTTCTATAATGGAGTCGACTGGGACTACAAAAACGTCCTTAATGCTGCGAGCAATGGGGATTTCATGACTAAGACTAAAGAAGGAGCATATCAGTTAATAGAAAACTTGGCTGCAAGTTCTAGAAATCGATGTCTTGAGTACGACAGACCTAAACGGGTCAACAGTGTGGATTCACAGAAGATTGATGAGCTGACCGCGAAGGTGAACTTGTTGCTGAAGGGAAATCAAAGAGGTGTGCAATCTTGCGAGGAGACAGGAGATGCAATTTTCTTTCAGGGATCAGCTGAAGATGAAACTGATGAGCAGCATGAGGTGTACTACGTTAGTGGACAGGGGTACGTGCAAAACAGAGGTTTCAACCAGAACTACAGAAATCATGTATCTAGACTCAATCCTAGATATGAAATGCAAAAGTTTTCAAAAAATTTCAAAATTATTGAAAATGCATGATATGCATGAGACTCAAGATGCAAAATTCAAAATAAACACTGAAAACAATGTTAGATAACACACAAACCCTCCCCCAAACTTAAATTACATAGTCCCTTGTGTAATATAAGCTTAAGAGAGAGCTAAACAATGCATGAAAGAAAGAAGAAGATATGATTCTTAATGCTATGTACAAAGTTTGGAGTGTTACCTTGGATGTTTGGATAGTGGGAAAAACGGGTGGGTACCATAGAGTTCCATAACCGGACATGTTCCCTCTCTACATGCTCCCACTTGCAAGCTATCGCCTCTTAGACAATCAATAACCCTAATCACACTTAGCAAACCCATCAAAAAGAACAAGAAAACATAGAAAGACATAAAAAGAAAGTATGTACAATGATAAGCTTGGAGTCACTAAGTTTGAATTTGGTTACCCTTTTAGGCGGGTGATGGGGGAGTGTGAGCACTCCATGGTGGAACCTTTAGTTCGACCTTGATCACCTTGCTCATGACTTCTTGTAGACCAGCTTGTCCCTTCTCTTTAAGCTCCGGTGTAAGGATGGCTTTGACCGAGGCAAAAGGCTTGGACCGACCTTTGCATTTGATCTTGTACTCAACTACCCCATTTTCATGCTTCCATGGGGTGAGAGTCATTGTGGGAGGTTGGCTTAGCTCGGACTTAGACTCAACGAGCTTGCTTGGTGTCTTCTTCTTGACCTTGGTCCTTGTCCTCTTCTTAACACCTTTGCTACACTCACCATCATTCCCCATTGTCGCGTGAAGAGGGGATGCTAAGCAATCACCATACAAAGAAAGGGCTTCCTCATTATCACCATAACCCATTGTTGCACAAATGTCCACGTATTCAACTCTTGGAGCTTCTTTACCATCACCACACTCTAAACTCTTTTTTCTCAAGAGACTTTTCTTTCTCTTCATAACCCTTTGGAGGTGGAGCTTCATCAATCATCTCACAACGACCGGCAAACTTCACTTCCTCAACACAAAACCCATCGTCTTCAATGATCATTGTGCCACAAAGGTTGTTGGGAGAAGTCCTCATTGGGTAGTATACCTTGTCATCCACATTCAAGAGAACTACCCGTTGGTTTTTGAAATCCAATCTAGCACCGATAGGAAGTAAGAATGGGGTTCCAAGGAGAAGTGGGAGCTTGTTGGTCTTCTTCATTTCCATAACAACGAAATCCGTTGGGACTATACAATTCCCAACTTTAAGCGGATAATCTTCAAGATGACCAAGCGGTTTCCGTGAAGAGGCATCTCCGAAAGTGATGGGTGATGGGTGATGGGTGATGAGTGAGGCTTCTTATCCCTAGGCTCTTAAGCATCTCACGGGACATGACGTTCACACTTGAACCGGAGTCACATAAAGCATCCTCAATCTCAAAGTCTCCAAGAGAGCAAGCTATAGAGAACTTACCGAGATTACTAAGCTTGAGGAGAGACTTAGGCTTGATCCTAATTGTGCTTGGTGAATCAATGCAAGCAACACTACCCTTGTCCTCAACCATGGTCACGTGTTCATCATTTCCCAAGGTCACCCCCCCCCCCACCTTGTTCCTCAATGTCCTCATTGTGCTTTAAGGGGACGTGACTAGGGCAAATATCTTCGGCTTGCGAACAATAGACTAGAAGCTCGATTTCTATAATGGCGGCTTCATGTTCATCAAGGGGACGTGATTCTTGTGAAAATATGGCATTGCAATAATCCTTTGAGGTTTGTATGCCTTTCCCATGTGAAGAACCTTGAGGGTGAGGTGAGGAAGAAATGGCTCCCTTGGTCTCCATTTGTTGCACTTTGGAACTCAATGCCTCAAGCTTCTTATAGAGGTCATTGTATGAGCAAGCCACTTTGTTATTGATTTCCTCCATCTTCTTGCTTATGTCCATGGCTCCATTGGCTTGACCTTGAAGAAGTTGTTGAAGCACATTTTTTACATCAAGGTCTTCAGTCATAGAGTTGTGACCTTGAGCTTGAGGCATGGAAGGAGCATTGTTGGGGTAGCCTCCTTGGTTCCCTTGAAATTGGTTTTGAGGAACAAAGCTTTGTTGTTGATTGTTGTTGAAACCCCTTTGATAACTTCCTTGGTACCCAACGTAGTTCACTTCCTCTTGGACCCCTTGGTTGTCTTTACAATCTCTAACAAAGTGAATCAGTTTTTGAGATTCACTAATGAGCTTGTCCATCTTGTCGTTTAGAAGTTTTATCTCCTTGGATCGTTTTTGCTCATCGAAGTCGCTTGTCGTTCTTGTGGCGCGGTCATAGTCCTCACTATAGGTTCCATCGCTTTGGGCTAGGTTCTCTACCAACTCCATCGCTTCATTCACCTCCTTAGCCAAGAAATTACAGTTAGAAGTGGTGTCTAGCAACATTCGTATCTTTAGAAGTGCTCCACGGTAGAGTGTGCTCAATAGAGAAGCATCACTGAATCCATGATGAGGACATTGCATGGTGTAGCCTCTAAATCTTTCCCACGCCTCATTGAAAGTCTCATTGGAGCGTTGAGTGAAGCTCGAGATTTCATTTTGTAGCTTAGCCGTCCTTGAGGGTGAGAAGAACTTAGCAATGAAAGCGCGCTTGCATTCATCCCATGTGGTGATAGATCCTTGAGGCAAATTTTTCTCCCATTGATGTGCCTTGTCCCCAAGTGAAAACGGGAACAAGCGGAGTTTGAAGCCGTCCTCGGATACCACATTTGTCTTTGTCAAATCACAAACCCGATCGAAGTGATCGAAGTGGTCTAAAGGTTCTTCCACCGACAAGCCATGGAACTTGTTTCCTTGCAACATGGTGAGGAGGCTAGCTTTGACCTCAAAGTTGGTATTCTCAATAGGTGGTGCTCGAATACCTTGGCGGTTGACGTGAGCGTTGGCCGCATCACCCGCTCCAACAATGTTTTGAGCTCTAGCAACACGGGCGGGTGGTGGTGGGATGTGGAATTGCCCAACGTGAGCTTATTGTTGCTCTTGACCGTTGTCCATGATCCTATAAAGAGAAAACAAAACTAGAGAGATAGATTATGAAACAAAGAAGATAAAAAGCTTGATCTCAAAAAGAATCTAAATCCTATTGACTAAACTAGAACCCCAATCAGCAACGGCGCCAAT
>PKMM01020434.1:22473-47445 GCA_002933915.1 Eutrema heterophyllum
CGAGGCAAAAGGCTTGGACCGACCTTTGCATTTGATCTTGTACTCAACTACCCCATTTTCATGCTTCCATGGGGTGAGAGTCATTGTGGGAGGTTGGCTTAGCTCGGACTTAGACTCAACGAGCTTGCTTGGTGTCTTCTTCTTGACCTTGGTCCTTGTCCTCTTCTTAACACCTTTGCTACACTCACCATCATTCCCCATTTTGGCGTGAAGAGGGGATGCTAAGCAATCACCATACAAAGAAAGGGCTTCCTTTTATCACCATAAGCCATTGTTGCACAAATGCCCACGTATTCAACTCTTGGAGCTTCTTTACCATCACCACACTCTAAACTCGTTTTCTCAAGAGACTTTTCTTTCTCTTCATAACCCTTTGGAAGTGGAGCTTCATCAATCATCTCACAACAACATGCATACTTCACTTCCTCAACACAAAACTCATCGTCTTCAATGATCATTGTGCCACAAAGGTTGTTGGGAGAAGTCCTTCTTGGGTAGTATACATTGTCATCCACAATCAAGAGAACTACCCTTTGGTTTTTGAAATCCAATCTAGCACCGGTAGTAAGTAGGAATGGGGTTCCAAGGAGAAGTGGGAGCTTGTTGGTCTTCTTCATTTCCATAACAACGAAATCCGTTGGGACTATACAATTCCCAACTTTAAGCGGATAATCTTCAAGAATGTGATGGGTGATGGGTGTTGAGTTAGGCTTTTTATCCCTAGGCTCTTAAGCATCTCATGGGACATGACGTTCACACTTGAACCGGAGTCACATAAAGCATCCTCAATCTCAAAATCTCCAAGAGAGCAAGCTATAGAGAACTTACCGGGATTACCAAGCTTGGGGAGAGACTTAGGCTCGAGATTAGTTGTGCTTGGTGAATCAATGCAAGCAACACTACCCTTGTCCTCAACCATGGTCACGTGTTCATCATTTCCCAAGGTCACCCCCCACTTTGTTCCTCAATGTCCTCTTTGTGCTTTAATGGGACATGACTAGGGCAAATATCTTCGGCTTGCGAACCATAGACTAGAAGCTCGATTTCTCTAATGGCGGCTTCATGTCCATCAAGGGGACGTGATTCTTGTGAAAAGATGACATTGCACTACTCCTTTGAGGTTTGTATGCCTTTTCCATGTGAAGAACCTTGAGGGTGAGGTGAGGAAGAAATGGTTCCCTTGGTCTCCATTTGTTGCACTTTGGAACTTAATGCCTCAAGCTTCTTATGGAGGTCATTGTATGAGCAAGCCACTTTGTTATTGATTTCCTCCATCTTCTTGCTTATTTCCATGGCTCCATTGGCTTGACCTTGAAGAAGTTGTTGAAGCACATTTTTGACATCAAGGTCTTGAGTCATAGAGTTGTGAACTTGAGCTTGAGGCATGAAAGGAGCATTGTTGGGGTAGCTTCCTTGGTTCCCTTGAAATTGGTTTTGAGGAACAAAGCTTTGTTGTTGATTGTTGTTGAAACCCCTTTGATAACTTCCTTGGTACCCAACGTAGTTCACTTCCTCTTGGACCCCTTGGTTGTCTCCACAATCTCTAACAAAGTGGATCGGTTTTTGAGATTCACTAATGAGCTTGTCAATCTTGGCGTTTAGAAGTTTTATCTCCTTGGATCGTTTTTGTTCATCGAAGTCGCTTGTCGTTCTTGTGGCACGGTCATAGTCCTCACTATAGGTTCCATCGCTTTGGGCTAGGTTCTCTACCAACTCCATCGCTTCATTCACCTCCTTAGCCAAGAAATTACCGTTAGAAGCGGTGTCTAGCAACATTCGTATCTTTGGAAGTGCTCCACGGTAGAATGTGCTCAATAGAGAAGCATCATTGAATCCATGATGAGGACATTGCATGGTGTAGCCTCTAAATCTTTTCCACGCCTCATTGAAAGTCTCATTGGAGCGTTGAGTGAAGCTCGAGATTTCATTTCGTAGCTTAGCCGTCCTTGAGGGTGAGAAGAAGTTAGCAAGGAAAGCGCGCTTGCATTCATCCCATGTGGTGATAGATCCTTGAGCCAAATGTTTCTCCCATTGATGTGCCTTGTCCCCAAGTGAAAATGGGAACAAGCGGAGTTTGAAGCCGTCCTCGAATACCCCATTTGTCTTTGTCAAATCACAAACCCGATCAAAGTGATCCAAGTGGTCTAAAGGGTCTTCCACCGGCATGCCATGGAACTTGTTTCCTTGCAACATGGTGAGGAGGCTAGCTTTGACCTCAAAGTTGGTATTCTCAATAGGTGGTGCTCGAATACCTTGGCGGTTGACGTGAGCGTTGGCCGCATCACCCGCTCCAACAATGTTTTGAGCTCTAGCAACACGGGCGGGTGGTGGTGGGATGTGGAATTGCCCAACGTGAGCTTATTGTTGCTCTTGACCGTTGTCCATGATCCTATAAAGAGAAAACAAAACTAGAGAGATAGATTATGAAACAAAGAAGATAAAAAGCTTGATCTCAAAAAGAATCTAAATCCTATTGACTAAACTAGAACCCCAATCAGCAACGGCGCCAATTGATAAGTAGGATTTTTCCTCCTTAAGAATCAATCCTTAAGCTTACTCATATCATCGTAGTACTTAAGGTGTCAATCCAATCGGGTTTAGTTTAATGCAACAAGAATGCAAGAAACTCTCTAAGTTAAGCAAACAAAGGGGATTTGGTTTTATCTAGCAACCTAATGATTCAATATAACACAAGCAAGTAATAAGCAATGCTAAACGAGATTAATAAATTAATAAAGGCAAGCTCTTGGATGAGATCATTGACTTTGAAGACTTCAATGATCAACCTATAATGTCATTCCACACAATCAAGCAATTTCCCTTAGCCTAGAACACTTAAACAAGATTAATCCACTCTCATGGCCTTAATCACTTTGCTAATTAACTAATAAAGAACAAACTCTCATTTGTGAAACGTTAATCAACAAACATTAATCATAAGTTCCAATAGGCCTAATAATCCTTAAACAACTACTTTCATAGGTTAAGCAAGTAAAATCTCTTATTTAGCTCTTTGGGGAATTTCATCAAACACATTGTGTGCATGAAATTCCCTATGATCTAGATTAACTCTCTCAAACCTAATCTAGCATTATGAACACTAAATAAGATAGGAAAGATGTAAACTAAGCCCAAGACATCATAGATCAATCACTAAATTCCCCTAATCTACCTCATCCATGAGCTATAAAAATAACTACTCACTAATCATGAAGAACACACCAAATCTCATGAAAGAGGTGTTGTTAATCATGATTAGAGAATAGAAAGATTGAAAGATTAGAAGAGATTAAGAAACTAAAACTTAGATTGCATAAATAAAATCAAGATCTCTCTTACAAAATCCAAAAACCTTAAAAAGGAGAGGTTTTTAGCACGAGAAAAACATTTATAGTGAATAGTGTGCGAACCGGGTCGACCCGGGACAAACCGAGTATCGACCCGGTTAAAATGGGTAAAACTGGTCGAAGTAGCCAACACTGATGCCACTGCTCGGTGTCATAGATCGGTATTGAGCCTGGGTTTTTGCACCGATCGAGCATACCGATCTGTGGACTCGGTATTGAAGTGAAATCGTTGAGTGGGAGTCTGAAGCGCACCGACGTTACAGCTCGGTGCAACGGGTCGGTGCTAAGAGTTTTTGTCTCTGTTGTCAGACCGAGCATCTACACCGACCAGTGGACTCGGTGTAATGCCCTGACGCTATGGCACCGATCGATTGCACCGAGCAGTGGACTCGGTGTGATCCCCTGTGGTTGCGACGCCGGTTGGTTGCACCGAGCAGTGGACTCGGTGTGATCGTCCTTAAAGCTCCTTTATGTCCTTAGCTTCCTTTTCTTGCTCCCAATCAGAATGGCCTTAAGTCCCAAGTCTCGAACCGCCTCCAAGGTACCTAGAATACATCCCAAAACATGCAAAGACTCTATAGGACCTAATGCAACATCCTAACTCTAATAAAGACCAAAATGCTAGACAAAACTAATGATTATGCATGCAAATGAGAAGAGAATGCTAACTAAAATGTATGCTAGAACATGTAAATTATGCAAACATCACCCCGTCGCTTGACAAAGACGGCGTCCCCCTCCTTGGTACGTGACCGAAAATCGCTTTCGAATCACTTGGATCATCGCTTGGCTAGATTCCTTCCTTTGCGGCAAGAAATCTTTCTATCGGCTATAGTTCCGCGTCTCTCGGCTAGAATTCTGTCTCCCTTGGCAAGAATTCTCTTTTGCTCGGCAAGAAATTACTTCTTCCGGCTAGATTTTTCTTCTCTCGGCTAAAATTGGTTCTCTCGGCTATAATGACTCTTAGCCGAAAATCTTCACTTCTACTCGGCCAAAAGTGTTTCTTTTGGCCTTTCCATTCGAAAAGTACCTTCCTTCCATCGTTCCTTTGACTTTCATTTTCTTCGACCATCGACCAAAATTTCTGCATTTGGACGGGTTATCATAAGGACGGTCTTTCATCTTTATCATCGAGATCGTTGGATGTCTTGGCATCGTCCCTTGGTGCTTGCTTTGCTTTCCTCTTTGACAAGCGTATTATCTCAAGAGATGGATCTGTGGTTGGGTTGTAGAAGTGGTCATTAGTGGGGTAGAAGTGGATGTCCTTTCTCAATTCGTGGTGAGAGGAGCATTGGGCAACATAAGCTTCACGGTGTTAGACTTGGTGAGCTTGAGGTTGTAGACATATGTGTTGCCTATCTTGCCTTCAAAGAATTTTGTTCTTGAGGGATAGGCTTCATCCATAAGCTCTACCTCTTTGGCAACTTCTACCAATTCAACTCCCTTGGCCTTTAGAATTGAGGTAATCAAACCACCAATGTGCAATTGAGGCTCTTTCATCTTTGTCGCGTGTGCCTAACCCTTCTAACCAAGCAAATGGTTCACGAAAATAGCGGCTCGACTCGGGTTTTGGGTATCTCCAATGAATAACCTTTTATCCCTTGGTGAGTCTAGAAACGGCCTTAGCCCTAGAGTAAGCAATTCCATCTCATCTTCCGCCACGGTCCCGAAGTTTTATTTGGCAAAGAGTGTGTGAGCAAGAATCTTGTGGACATAGCGTATGGCGGGATGGCGAATGCAAGAGCTCTTGATTGAGCCGGGTTTGTAATTCCCCATGGCAATGATGTTCCACAAGTATGAAAGGTCATTTGGTGCATAGACAAACTGGAGTCCTCTCTTGGTCCCCTCTTCCTTGAACCCAAACACTTGACTTAGCTCATGGAAGGTCATCTTGTAAGCTTCTCGCCCAACCTTGAACTCAATGTACCCATGTCCATCTCCAATGTCGGCACTCTAATCATACTGGTCAAAAATTGGCAAGTTTGCTCCTTGTGAGAACTGTGAGCTAAGTCAAAAACTTTCCCAAAGCCCATGTTGTTGAAGATTGTTTTCACACCTTCATAGATCCCCATCTTCTCTAGTATGGCTTTGTCCGGGAATTTTGTCTCCACGAACCCCACCGCCTTGAGCTTCTGAAGATATTCATTATAAGTAGGGACTCTTGGTTTTGGCTTGGGAACTCTCTTCTTTTTCACTTCCACCACGTTTCTCTCGTCTCCCTCTTCTTCATTGTCTCTCGCCACTCTCTTCTTTTCTCTTGGTCTTTAGAGCATGCCACTAGAGCCAATTGCCTCTTCGTTGGTTGACTTTGAGACTCGCCTTGGGTTGCATTGCTCATTGTCCTCATGGTCCCTACACTGTCTCAAGGAGATTATAAGGTTCAAGAAACAACACACAATTTTTTTTCTTAATTTCAAGCAAAGGCACTCAAGAGACAAAGAGATTGCTTAATGAGCTATAAGACATTCAAAATCAATTAGAACAATCGATTTTCTAATTTAAATGCTTAAAAAAATCAAACAAAATCTCAAAGTTCCAACCGTTAAGCTCTAGAAGGTTGCAATTTTAAACTTAGATGTGGGTTCAAGAAACCAAAATTTCTCAAGTAGAGCATAAATTAGCACAAGTTTCACCAAGCCCTATCAATTTCGAACCTAATCCCAAGGTTTTTGTTCAAGTGCATGCATTACCCAAACAAAATCATGAAGCTTTTTACTTAAGAGCAAGTTCTTGGTTTCCATGAAAAGCTTTAGTGAAATACCTTGGGGATGCAAGAACAACGAATAAAAGCGTTGGCAGATCCAAAGAGAGAGGAGACAAATGGACTACGTACCGAATGTCCCTCGACTACTGTACACTATCGGTGAGTTCTTAGCGGCTAAGGCCAAGCGAGACGCAGCTGCAGAGCGATCTCGACTACTCCTACTAGCTCAGGCCCGTGCACCATCTGCTCCCGCAAGCTCTTCACACGCACACGGACCAGAATACGCAGCCATGGAGAAGAAGCTAGAACGACAAGAAAGACGTTTCAAGCGTCTGGTACATTTTCTAACCACCAATTTGACGGTAACCTATCCGATTCTGAGACATATGGCTCATGTGACATGTAGCCTCACGCTTCATCACTCACGACCAGCCTCGCACATCACCACCTTTCACCAACTTTTTCACACTGGGGTCAGTGTGATTTAAGTCTGGGGGAGGATGTTTATCCGTTACTAATCTATTTTCTTTTCTTTGAAATCATTTTATATATTTTTCGCTTTAATTTTAAAATTTTCATGTAATCTTTTTATTAAGTATTTTCAAGAACTTTTGTTTTTTGAACGGCAAATGCATTAATAAGAGAGATTACATAGACTAGGGGTTGATAGAGAAATCAAGAAGTGATTTCTTAGCTAGAGCGTCTGCGGAAACATTGGCAAGACGTGGGATGAAGACAAACAAAATAGATGAAAAACGGATAGAGAGGGAAGAGATATCGAAAAGAAGTATGTAGATCTCTTTATTCTGATCCCGAGGGTTGATTGCTCGGACAAGGTCCTGAGTATCTGATTTGAGGCAAAGGTTGGTGTAGCCGTTTGCCCGTATAGCCATCGCTTCAGCCAAAAGAGGGGAAGCAATATAATTTTCTGCAAAATATGCTTTCTGCATAGTTCTAAACCATCATGATCATTGAAAATCTAGGCAAAACCACCAGTTTGAGTTTCCTCTTTCCATGCTGCATCCGAGAAGCAAGTGATGGTATGAGATGATAAAGAAGTAAGGTTACCCCTTATTGAAGTAGGAGTGGCAATAAACTCAGTTGGCTGGACCGAATGCCATTCTTTTGCTGCAGTTATAGCTTGTGTTGATGTTTCTTCAGGGCTTAAAACTCTGTCTTCAAAGAAAACCAGGTTGCGAGCTCGCCAAATGGACCAACAGAGCCACGGGAACAGAGTGCCTTTCCCTAAACCAGTTGGAGGGAGGCATACCAAAGTGGATAGACACTTGAATGCCGATTGAAAATCTATGAAGTTTGTCGGGTTTGGACAATTGTTTAGTGGAGCCTCACGCCACACACGTTGTGCAAAAGCACATTGAAGGAAAAGTTGTTCTGTGGTCTCAAGCTCTCCACAATGTGGGCAAGCTGCCCTATCGAGGAGTCCCCTATGTAATAGGTTTTCGCCTAATGGTAGAGAATTATGCATCACTTTCCATAAGAAGACTCTGATTTTTGGTGAAAATTTCCCTTGCCATATATTTGTGTTCTAGTTGAAATCATGTAAACCTTGCTTCACAACAATTATTTCCAGAGATTTAGCCTGATGATACCGAGATTTTGAAGTGTACAACCCCGATTTGTTTGGTAGCCAAGCGTAAGAATCCGCAGCTCCTTGTGTACTTGGTATGAGGCGTAGGATCTGCTCTGCCCATTCCGGCAACAGTTCCTCAATTTTTTGTCGGTTCCAGGAGCTAAGATCTTCAGAGAGCAGGTCATATACCGTAAGATCTTTTGATTGTAGTGTTGTCGGCCCCATAGGTTTTGTTGGTTGAGATAGAGATAACCATGGGTCGTTCCAAATTGAAGTGTCTTTCCCATTGCCAATGACTTTTCCCAGCTGTTTAATTAGGAGATCACTCCCAATTAACACACTTCTCCAACCATGTGATGCCGATGAAACCACTTCAGTATTTAAGATTGATTTGTCGATACAATATTTCCCTAGAAGGAATTTTGACAGCAGACATGAAGGATGAGTGAGGATTCTCCAGCTTAATTTTGCAAGAAGTGCATCATTATAACTTTCGATTTCTCGAAGCCCCAGTCCCCCATCTCTTTTTGATCTCGTTAGTTTCTTCCAAGAGACTAACCACATCTTTTTTTCTCCATGTTTTGAGTCCCACCAAAACCTTGTTAATGCCGATTGAATTCTTTTACATAGGCTTGATGGGAGCTTGAAGCAGGTCATCGAGAAAGTTGGGATTGCGGAGGGGACTGATCTGATCATGGTAAGCTTACCCGCATTTGACAGGAATTTAGAAGACCAGCTAATTCCCTTTTAGACGTATCCTGTCAACCAGCAAAGTGACGACCAAAACTTTCCGGGAGGCCTAAGTACTTCCCTTGACCTCCTTCTTTTGTTATTCCTAGTAGGTTTTTGACTCTTTCTTTTATCTCCAATGGCATTTTTCTTGAGAAAATAACTGCAGATTTTTTGACATTAATCAATTGGCCGGAAGCATGCTCGTATCGTCGAAGAATAGCAAGCAGAGTTTCGCAACATCGATCACTTGTTTTGCAAAAAAACATGGTGTTGTCTGCGAAAAGAAGATGGTTGATTCTTGTGCTCCCTCGTGCAACACGAATGCCAGAAAGGTGTCCGCTTGCTTGCACTTTTGTACAAAGACCTGAGAGTACCTCACTGCAGAGTATGAAGATGAATGGAGACAAGGGATCTCCTTGGCGGATACCACGTTATGGAATAACTTCTCCTCGAGCCGTCTCGTTGATCAAAAAT
This sequence comes from Eutrema heterophyllum, assembly GCA_002933915.1. Lineage (NCBI taxonomy): Eukaryota > Viridiplantae > Streptophyta > Magnoliopsida > Brassicales > Brassicaceae > Eutrema > Eutrema heterophyllum. Next base: position 31,322 of record PKMM01020434.1, read on the forward strand.
GAGTAAGAGACAGTGGTAATACATTGTAGTATCCAATTGATCCACTTAGCGTGGAAGCCCAATCTTTTGAGTACTGCTGTAATGAACCCCCATTCAAGTCTGTCGAAAGCTTTGCTCATATCGGTTTTAACAGCCATAGAGCAGTGTTTCGTTGCTCCAGAGTTCTTAAGGAAATGCAGAGTCTCATGTGTAATCAACACGTTATCTGAGATTGCACGGCTGAGAACAAAAGCCGATTGCGTTTCTGATATAATTGATGGAACACCTTGCTGTAGTCTTTTGGTGAGGATTTTAGAGATGATTTTGTAATAGACATTGCATAGTGCAATGGGTCGATATTCCCCAACTAATTTTGGGCTTTTGACCTTCGGAATAAGGCAGACGTGAGTGGTGTTGATGCTCCTCGGTAGAAAACCGTTTTTGAGGATCTGTTTAATCTCTTCTATGATGCTTGTCCTCATTACCTTCCAGTTGGTTTGAAAGAAACCTACTGAGAAGTCGTCAGGTCCAGGCGCTTTATCCGGGTGGATAGAAAACAGAGCGGCTCTGATTTCTTCATTTGTGCGATCTACAATAAATGACCGATTTTTTTCCGGGGAGATACAAGGTTGGATAGCCTGGTCAACTGTTTTCGTGCATTCTGAAATTTTAGAGACAAAGATATGCTGGAAATAGTTCTCGATAACTTCCACAATTTTTTCTTCTTCGTAGACTGGCCGACCCTCAGTGTCTTCGATGATAGAGAATTTATTAACGACCCTTCTTCCTTTTGTTACTACGTGGAAAAATCCCGAGTTCTTATCTCCAAGAGTTAGCCAAAGAGACATGCTCCGTTGCTTCCAATAAGCATCTTCTTCATTGTATGCATGCTTCAGTTCATCGTTGAGGAAAGTGATTTGTGACTCGTTTGCTGAACTGGATGACATTGCCTCTTCTAGATTTTCCTTGGCTGATCGAATCGCTTTTTGGCTGTTGGAATGATGCTTGCGATTCCAATCTAAAATCACCTCCCTGCAGTTTGATATTCTGTGTTCCACATGCACACCACCACACAAGAATCCTTCAAAGGTAGTGCAAGTGGCAAGATAAGACTATGAGGAAATTGGTGAAAACGGTCAAGAGTTTGAAAAAGACGATCAAGGAGCTCAAGGCAAATGGTGGAAAAGTTAGCTCATCCCACGGCCAAGGAAGGACAACGGAGATAGACCAAGAAGATGTTGGCGAGAGCTCCACACCATTGGACCAAGACCTTGCGCTACATGGAGAAGAGATGGTGCTCCATGAAGAAGCACGCCGTTTGTGGGCTCGTGAAGAGAAAATGGCCAAGAGGAAGGCCATGAGGTCTCCATCTCCTTGCTCGAGCAATCCATCTTACTCCATGGGGTCCTCTTCCCCATCTCAAAGTTTCTAGGTAACACTCCAACCTTTGTAAATAGTTTTCATTTCTTTTGAGTCTAGCATTTTGTTTTTTTTTTTGGTTTCTCCTTTGAATTTATTTTACACCGGGATGGTGTGATTTAAGTTTGGGGGAGGGATCGGTATCTAATCTTGTCTTTTGTGATTCTTATTTTGTTTTTGACATATAGAGTATTTTGCATGAATGCATTCATATAAGGCATAGAAAAACCCAAAAAAATCAAAAAAAAATTCTGAAAATTTGAAACTAAAAAGAAGTCATTTAGTTGCATTCATAGTTAATATCGAGTCTAGTTTTGCATATAGGTATTGCATTCATATGCATTGGGAGCAATGATATATTTTCCTTGTAGAGTATCACTTTAAGAGCTTGATTCAATGCCCTCGTTGCTAGTTGTTTGATGCTTTTGATCTCGTGTTTGAAATCAAGGATGAACCATATTTTGATCTCATGTTTCATTACTCGGGTCTTAGCTAAAGTAAGTTGTGAATTGAGTCCAATCCTACTTACGCGAGAACTATAATCTTCACCACCTTCTTGTTAGCTCAAATAGCCGATTCCCATCATTGGAACAGTTAACCACACCTTTAACCTACCCTCCTTTCAAGCCAAATCTTTAGTGTGCGAATGTAAGGCCTAATTTTTTGAGTAAACTTGGCAAAAAGTGTTGAGTTTAGGGCGACAAGGATAGGTTTGCATGTAGATCTAGCCCAACATCAAGGGCTACACTAGGCTAGGCTAGATAGGAAGGGATGTTTTGGGGTTTGGTATGAATAAAAGTGTGTCATCGATGACATTGTGGTGGAGAAGAGGAGTAAGTCCAAAGGTGATTGAAAAGGCAAAAGGGGGAATGTGAAATCGTGAAGTGGTTGGTGCAACGTTATAAAGTTAGCTCTTAACATTAGATTTAGCCTCAAAAAGTTCAATGAAAAAGAAAGAAGCCAAAAATTGGCTAAGGCATCAAGTGATGAGAATTGAGGCAAGGCAAAGAAGAGAAAGAAAAGAAGAGCTAAAGAAATGACAAAGAGTAACACCAAGCCACACAAAACCCAATGGAGAAGTAGAACCCCCCCCCCCCCCCCCCCCCNGAAGCGACCCCCCCCCCCCCCCCCCACCCCACCCCTAAGTGAGAAAAGATGAAGAGGAAGAAGAAGAAAACGTGTGGACATGAAGGCAAAAAGAGCCTTGTGAGAAAAAGGGTAGCTTAGGTTTGGGACTTCATGGTTAGAGATGCTAGGGTTAGAGACATCTTAGGCATTGGGTAGATGTAAATTTATCCTTGTATGCATAGGTTGCCTTTTACTCTTAACATTTTGCTAAAGCTTCCTCATTCATAGAGAGATCACTTGCATTGGAGTAACAACATACATTTGAGATCATCTTAATCTCAAGACCTATACCATAGCCAATTGAATTCACTTGTCTTGCATGAACATGATTCACTTGAACAATTAAAAGAATGTCAAAGGATTGGATGATAGGAATGCTTATGTAGGTTGAGACTTGAGCTTGATTCATGTGGGGATAGGTATGGCTAACTCTTTTTGAGTAGACTTGTTTGATCTCATCCTAGAGCTAGCAACTTGGACATTGAGTTTGAATTCTTTTAGTGATACTTGTGGATTTGAGCTCCCACTTTCAAACCCCTCTCCCTTCTTTTTCTTGTTTCTTTGTTTGAGAGCAAGCAAATGAATAAGTTTGGGGGAGTTAATATTCTCACAATTTACCTTCTTTAATCATTCATTTAGCTTAAGTTTTGTCTCTTTTGCATGTGTCTCATAGCATTTCTCTAGTGTTTTGTTCTCATTTAGAGTTTAGAGTGTCCATACTAGGTCTTAGAGAGTCTTGCATGTTTTGGAGTATGTTTCTAGGTGCTTGGAGACTTTTGGAGACTTTGGAAGAGCTTGCACTCGGACTTTGTTCGTGAAAGGATGGCTAGAAGCAACGGTGAACTCGGACTGCCCTCACCGGCCCACAACACCGGTTCGTCACCAACCGGTACTGCAGCTTTGGCCAAGGCAGGGAGAAAGCCGGGCCGTCACACCGGCCTGTCACCGACCGGTGTCCCAACCTCAGGGCACGAAGCACCGACCCTCGACCGTCCGGCACATCTCATCCGGTGTTGAACGTTCGCTCGGACAGGTACAATACCGACCCGCCACACCGGTCCACCACTGCCCGGTGCCAAGGAGTGCCAACTTCAGGACACGCCATGCCGGACCAGTCTCGACCGGCACGCCCATCTGGTACTCGAACGTACACACAGACATGCTAAATACCGGCCCGTTACACCATCCAGTCTCGCCGCGGTACGAAAGACCCTCGACCTCAAACCTTCAACACCAACCCGCCATACCGGCCTACACCGACCCGGCACAAAGACGATCGACCAAAGTCCTTCCGTACCAGCCGGCAACACCGACCCACCACCGGCTGGTGTAGACCTCGCAACCCAAAACCGACCGGGTCAAGACCCGGTTTGTTCCGGGTTGACCCGGTCGCCCACATTTCCTTTAAATATTTTATAGACCTAATTTTAGATCCATCTTGTTTTCTCTAGCAAAAACACTCACTTTCTAGGGTTCTAAGTGATTTGTAAGAGAGATCTTATTTTGTTTATGTTAAGCTTTATATCTCTTAATCTCTATCATCTATCTCTTCTTTCTTGATCATCTAGTCATCTAACCATGGGATTTAACATCTTCTTTATGGAATTTGTTGGGTTCTTCATGGGTTGTGAGTAGTCTTTTAGGGTCTAAGGATGGGGTCGATTTAGGGTGATCTAATGGGTAGTTATGATGTTAGGGCTTAGATTTATTGATTTCCCTTCTCTATAAATGATCCTAATGCTAGATTGAGCTTGAGAAAGTCAATCTTGATCTTTGGGAATTTCACACCCACAAGGTGTTTGATGAAATTCCCCAAAGAGCTTAGTGAGAGATAAACATGCTTGGCCTATGAGAGTAGTTGATTAAGGTGTTTATTGGTTGATTTGAATGTTGATCTTAATGCTTGCTAATCTTTTTACCACAAATGAGAGTTTGATCTTGGTTTAATGATTAGCAAAGTGATTAGTGCCTTGACAGGATTTAGTTATAATTAGTGATCAAAACCTAGGGATTAACATTGTGTGTGTGTTTTATTTGCATTTTAAACCCGTTTAGCATTGCTAGTTCTTGTTTATTTTTCTTAAATTGGATTAACTTGTTAGATTAAACATAATAACCATTTGTCTAGCTTGAATTAAGTAGTTCTATGCATTCTTAGTGCTTGAAACATCAAACCTATTTGGATTGATCATTAAGTTCTACAATGATATGAATAGGCTTGAGTAATTGATACGAAAGACATCTACTATCACACACCTACAACTTTGGGGCTATCTATGGCTTTCATCCACTTAGTCATGTATTCAACAACAACAAGGATGTATTTGTTCCCAAAAGATGAAGGAAAAAGACCCATAAAGCAGATTCCCCAAACATCAAAAACTTCGACTTCTTGAATGAAGTTTTGTGGCATCTCATTTCGTTTGCTGATGTTCCCTTGTCTATGGAAAGCATCACACTTAGAGATGAATGTATGGGCGTCTTTGAACATGGTAGGCCACCAAAAACCAGCCTGTAAGACCTTAGCGACAGTCTTATTAGTAGCAAAGTGTCTCGGCGTAGTTAGATTTGTGACAAGCAAAAAGAATGATTGGAACTTCTTCTTTGGGGATGCATCTTCGGAACCCACTATCTTAACATCGCTTATAAAGATATGGTTCATACCAATAGTACCTTCTAACATCATGCAAGAATTTCTTCTTCTTGTAACCAACGAATTATGGCGGTTCGACCTCTGCTGCTAGGTAATTTGCAATATGCATAAACCAACGAGAGTCAGAACGTGTTGGTTTTGGAGGTGGTATTGGACGTGTCTCAAGGGTGATTACTTCTTTAGCATTACCATCTTTCACCACGTCCTCAACAAGGTCTTGGGAACTCAAGGTCGAATTTGCATCACATGAGATAGTTTGGCGCTGAGATTTTGTCGGTTTGACAACTCCCTTAGGCTTTTATTTGANGGATTAGCATTGTGTGTGTGTTTTATTTGCATTTTAAACCCGTTTAGCATTGCTAGTTCTTGTTTATTTTTCTTAAATTGGATTAACTTGTTAGATTAAACATAATAACCATTTGTCTAGATTGAATTAAGTAGTTCTATGCATTCTTAGTGCTTGAAACATCAAACCTATTTGGATTGATCATTAAGTTCTACAATGATATGAATAGGCTTGAGATTGATACGAAAGACATCTACTATCACACACCTACAACTTTAATACTCGACCGGTAGCTTTCGTCTCCGCCCGCGCAAAAATTTAGTGATTATACTCAAAAGTCGTGAACGCTCACAACTCCTCCACAAGTATACTTTCGAGATCTTGTGATGGTTTTGCTCGTTTACCCTAGGTCAAGCATATGGATCTAGTACTTTCGTAGTTAGAAAAATACCTAAATTCAGTTCCAAGGAGATCAATCAAGCAAACATGCATTAAAAGAAAGGATAAAACGAAGAACCCTAATCGGTATCATAGTCTAAAAACTTAACAAGAAATATAACCATGAGACCCCCTTCAAAACCTTATACCCAACAAAACAACTACTCAACCATAGCTGAGGTAAACATAATCAATAAATAGAAAAGAAAACAGTAAAGAAAAGGGATGAAGAAAGCATCTCTATCGAAGAACTCGAATCGAGAATCCTTGCTCCAAACCGAAGAACAAAGTCGCAAGAGTAGCTTATGCTGTAAAAGAGTCTGAGTTTTTGTGTACCATAATTCTAAAAGACCTAAAAATGATTATAAATAGCCTTGGCTTCGTTTAGGGTTTGATGTGGAAAGACGGTTTTGACCTCAGGTGAAGAAAATAGTTGATTTGGTCGCATCAAGGCTTGGCCGCGGGTGCGTGCCTTCTGGCCGCGGGGCACAGGCGGTTGGCCGCGGGTCGAGCTCCTCCAGGCGCGGTGGGATGCTTCTTGGCCGCGGCTCGGGCTCTTCCAGGCGCGGTAGTCTTCTCTTCAGGGCAGCTTCATATGCCTTCAGTGCTTCGGGTATATTTGAGGATCCAACCATTGGATCGTCTCCAATCCAATTGCATTTGAAAGCTGGTTGTATCTACTTTGTTATGTCCAAATTTGGTGATGATTAGATGGTGAGAAGATCTTCTTTGATTGCAAGACTTCTGACGGTCCGAGTTTATCCAAAAACATACTTTTGTTCTGAAATGCACTCCTTTATCCCGAGTTACCTGAAATGTCTTTCAAAATACTAAAACATGAAAATCACTTGAAAACCATTGAAAACGGAGTTAAAACACCTGCATAAGATATTAAAGCGATCCATAAAAATAGTCAAAAACCGGTGTTATCAGTTTCTAGTAAAACAAAAATTTATCATGAATATTTATAGAAAATACTAAGTGAGTCCAGGACCCTCTAAGGATGGTTAGTCCCCGTCGAGCCCCAAAATAGCCCAAGCACAAGAACATGAAGGAAAGCAACGAACACACAATCAAGCCGAGCAACCAGCATGACAATAACGCCAATCATCACAAGTATACACAAACGGAAGCTAAACAACACTAGTGACATGCACTGCTAACTCTTTTAACATACATTCACTAAGACTCAACTATGATATATGCAGGGGCCCCTAAATGTATCGACAACTCCATTCCGTGAACACCCGCACATCTAGTCACTACATAGGATCGTAGATTGATTTCACATCCAATCTTGGTCCCTCCTCGACACGCATCGGGCCGCCCCATCTTGCAGCACTCGGCCATGGGAGCTACCCAAGTATCCTCTCCGAGTCTAAACAGGCAGTGCCGACAACATTTCACCTAAATTTATATATCCTAGATGCAACACACTATCAAACCATTTGACCCGGAAGTATCTGAGGATCACGATCGGCCAACATGCACACACACAATACAAATCGTGGTATCCGAAGATCACTACCGGCACTAAACACAATGCAATCACACATGCATATTCTTTTACCAACATTTATGGTACTTTTCTTTTCAAGAAGTATCATGCATAGACCTCCCCGTCACATGCATACAAATTCATCTTAAACACTTAACCACCATTTTCATAAATTTTACCACTGTTTTCATATAATACTTAGAAATCAACATGCATAGTACCCGACTCATGCCTAAGATTTAGTTAAAGTATTTCCCCCAAAATTCATGAAAAACACTAACTCCACACTTAGTAAAATTCAAGAATTAAAGCTAGTTATCCTTCCCGAAGCTAATTCATTTTTAATTCATTAGTAAAATTCAAAAATTCAAGAAACACTAACACCGCCATGTTCATCCTCGATCAAATCCTCCAAAACATTTAGTTAGAATAATTCTACACTATCGGGACTCACTTTGGTTTTACGCAAAAGAACGGACTCGAGCTTTGGAAACACCTTAATTCAAGTCGGAACTTCTTATTGCACCAGTTAAATTTTCCCCGATCTCGGCTTCAACTGAAATTGAGAAAGACTTTCCCCGGCTAAACTCACTTTCCCTCAATTGAAACTTATTTTCTCTCAGGTCACACTTAGAGTTTTTAAGATAAATTTCTAAGTTCCACGGAATGGAAAACTAAAGGGGTTCATATCTTATTTATAGCCTTTTTAATCTTGAAAGGTTCAGACCATGGCAATAGAAGCTTCCTGAGAAAAATTTTAGGCGTCAGTTGAAGAGTAGAACCTTGTCATTAGGTAAGAACGTCCTAGGAATTATCTTCTTCTCATGGTATGATTTATTCCTTTCCTTATACATCTTAGAATTCTCATATGCATTATGGCGAATCTCGTCCAATTCATTCAACTGAATCAAACGCTTCTCAGCTGCTAGCTGAATGTCATAATTCAGTTTTCTTACTGCCCATTCCGCCTAGAACTCTATCTCAAGTAGAAGATCACATGCTTTCCCATAAACAAGATGTAACGGAGTCGTACCTAAAGGGGTTTTTAACGCAGTTCTGTATGCCCAAAGAGCATTATCAAGCTTCGCTGACCAATCTTTTCTCCTCGGTCCTACTGTCTTTTATAAAATCCTTGTTCTCTGTTTGATATCTCCACTTGACCACTTGTCTGAGGGTGATAAGGTGTATCAACCTTGTGTTTCACTCCATTTTTCTTCAAAAGATTCTTAAACACTTTGTTGATGAAGTGAGAACCACCATCACTTATCACGACTCGCGGAAAACCAAATCTTGGAAATATGATTGACTTGAACATCTTCATTACTACATTTGCATGGTTTTTGGGGCTATCTATGGCTTTCATCCACTTAGTCATGTATTCAACAACAACAAGGATGTATTTGTTCCCAAAAGATGAAGGAAAAGACCCATAAAGCAGATTCCCCAAACATCAAAAACTTCGACTTCTTGAATGAAGTTTTGTGGCATCTCATTTCGTTTGCTGATGTTCCCTTGTCTATGGCAAGCATCACACTTAGAGATGAATGTATGGGCGTCTTTGAACATGGTAGGCCACCAAAAACCAGCTTGTAAGACTTTAGCGACAGTCTTATTAGTAGCAAAGTGTCTCGGCGTAGTTAGATTTGTGACAAGCAAAAAGAATGATTGGAACTTCTTCTTCGGGGATGCATCTTCGGAACCCACTATCTTAACATCGCTTATAAAGATATGGTTCATACCAATAGTACCTTCTAACATCACGCAAGAATTTCTTCTTCTTGTAACCAACGAATTATAGCGGTTCGACCTCTGCTGCTAGGTAATTTGCAATATGCATTAACCAACGAGAGTCAGAACGTGTTGGTTTTGGAGGTGGTATTGGACGTGTCTCAAGGGTGATTACTTCTTTAGCATTACCATCTTTCACCACGTCCTCAACAAGGTCTTGGGAACTCAAGGTCGAATTTGCATCACATGAGATAGTTTGGCGCTGAGATTTTGTCGGTTTGACAACTCCCTTNACATCGCTTATAAAGATATGGTTCATACCAATAGTACCTTCTAACATCACGCAAGAATTTCTTCTTCTTGTAACCAACGAATTATGGCGGTTCGACCTCTGCTGCTAGGTAATTTGCAATATGCATTAACCAACGAGAGTCAGAACGTGTTGGTTTTGGAGGTGGTATTGGACATGTCTCAAGGGTGATTACTTCTTTAGCATTACCATCTTTCACCACGTCCTCAACAAGGTCTTGGGAACTCAAGGTCGAATTTGCATCACATGAGATAGTTTGGCGCTGAGATTTTGTCGGTTTGACAACTCCCTTAGGCTTTTATTTGAGGGGATTCTATAGAAACATGTTGGGACCTTTGTTTGTTATGTCCAGGGTCTAAAATCAGCTTCCCTCCATTGTAGATTGTTATACAATAAGAGCTCGCATCACTAGGAACTGTGGATAGAAAACTCTCTTTTTGACTTTAGAGAAACAAACTCTTCGGTTGGGAAAATCAACAACTGCTCCCACAGTTGCAAGGAATGAACTACCAAGTATTAATTGCATTGGAGAGTCCTTTTCCATCTCAAGACTGTGAAAATCAACATGAACAAGACAACCTCCTACTTGAACCATCAGATAGATCTTGTACGAAACAATGTGGAGTTGTGCTTGAATTGTCTCTAAACTTAAGAGAATATTGAGAAGGCTTGAAATCATCAATTCTAACTTGTTTGCAATAGTTTTAGACATGACATTCACATTAGCTCATGCATGTGTCACATAGAGAGTCAAGAAATTCCACACCTTCAATTATGCAAGGGAAGAAAAACTTCACTGAATCATCTATCTTATGAAGCTTCCTTTCATGTGGCACTTCGCCTATTGGCTCAAACTCTTCAGGCCATGCTGGAGGGTCGACTTTGATGTATTGATTGCTAGAAATAGGCGCGGCCCCTCTCTTACCATCAGCTACTATGACATTGCAAAGTCCCTTTGGATTGTCCACGATTTTTCCCGGAAGACGACCATCTTGTCTCTTCACATCTTCTCTAATTTGACCAACTTGTTTATCAAGCATCTTGACATGAGTAGAGAGGTTAGTGAACTTCTCATATAATCCCTCATTGTTCTTGTTGAGATTATTATACATGTTGTCTAATATGTACCCAAGGTTGTGGTTGTCTTGGGCGTTTTGCTCTTGCACTTCTGGGATCCGTCTCTCAACAACTTTGGTTTGAGATAGATGCACGTCCATGCCCTTAACATGAGTGGAAAGAGCTTCAAATTTACCATTAAAATCAGTGTATAAGCTGTCCACTTTCAATATCATGTCATCGGCTAATTTCTATTGCTTCATATGAAGTTGTTGCATCATAAGCTCGAGCTTGTTGTCTTGAGAGGTTGGGGTTGGATTTGGAGCAACTTGAAGATTCATATGGGTGTGCTCTTGTGCTGCACGTTCCTCTTGATGATTAATCTGGCTTGCATCAAAATCTTGATAGATGTCTGCACTTTCATCAACAACTGCTTCACAAACTTTGACAGAATGCTGCTGATCTTTCGGAAGCAATTTCACCATAGCTTTTAGTTCTTCTATTTCCCTAATATCATGAGTATTGAAACGTGATGTTCTCTCTTGATCAAAGAAATTGTTTATGCTGCTTGCAGCAAGATTATTGATCAAGACGTAAGCTTATTCCACAATTTTAGTCATGAAGTTCCCATTGCTCACCGAATCATGAGTTGTCTTGAATGTTCACTTAATACCTTTGTAGAAGGTGTTTAAGATGCATATCTCTTTAAAATCGTGGTGAGGACATTCTGTAATGTACTCTCTGTAACGATCCCAAGGTTCATGAAAGGATTCATCTTCTCTTTGTTGGAACCCATAAATCTTGTTCCTGAAGAGGTTTGATATGGAGTTGGTGTAGCAGTGGTTGAGAAACGCAGCCTTGAATTCGTCCCACGATCTTAGTGAACCAGGAGATAGAGACTTAAACCATACATGTGCCTTGTCACATAGAGAAAATGGAAATAACTTGCACTTCACAAAATCTACAGGAACCCCGATTGATTGTATGGTAATGCAAATTTCTTCAAAGTCCTCGATATGATCCATTGAATTCTCTGATGTATTGCCATGGAACTGATTCTGCTTAACCAATTTTATGATCTTTGGGCTGTTCTCATAGTCTTGCACGTTGATTGGTTGTAGACTAATGGCAGAACGTTTCTCATAGAAGGCATATGGAGCATTATAATCTCCTAGAGTGAAGCGAGGAACTTGTTGAAACAGAGCTGGACGAGGTTGTCTGTGCCCATAAAATCACGGTTTCTGGACGCCATGGTTGTCTCTAAGTCCATCAATGCCTAGCAAAAGTTGATTGAGTTGATTGTTGTCACCCAACTTAGCGTGCTTTAACCTTATTTCACTTGAAACACACAGAGATAGAGAAAAAGGTAATGAAGTAAGTAAAAACAAAAAAGAAAAAGTACCTTAGACTGAACTCTGATCTGAAACTCGTAAGCAACGTTAATGGTCCCCGACAACGGCGCCAACAACTTGATGTGCTCAGGTTTTTATTTAACCTTAGGTGTCAGCAAGTGCACATATGTGCGTTGTAGTACTTAGGGGTCGATCCACTGAAGACCAAGTAACTGCACTACGAATGTTTGAGATTAGAATTGAGCTAAGATGAAATATATGGGTGTTTGTTTGGGATTTGTGAATAGTGATGAAATTTGCAATTAGTAAAATTAAAGACGAGTAAATAACAAGATCAAATCAATATGAGAAAGTGTTGGGCATTACGGAATTCGCAGGGTATTATGGATTAGCTAACAAGATAATCAAACATAGAATTTCGATAGATATGTTCTTGAACTCAAACCGAGACTAAACCTACTCCCGTAGTATTAATCACCAAATATAGCCATGTAGATTACTAAACTCCCGTTTGTTCTCTAAGTGTCCAAACAACCTAGTTCGATAAGTTCACAAAACGTCTTAGATCAACTCCCGCAGTCTAAAGATATTTGCTCATCTAAGAAGGTTCATGCAATTTAACAACACTCTCGATGAGTAAATTTACCTAATCGCAGTAGCTAAGTTGTCAATCAAGCTACAAGCAGGAAACACAAGTTTAGATGAAGAGCTCTAAAGATAAACCCTAATCTAGCAATCTAGTAATCAATCCATGAATCCCCTTTAGAAACCCTTAAACCCAACAAAGAAACTACTCAAACATGATCATAGATCATAAACACAGAGATGAAGAGTAATTAATATTAGTACATCAAAGTGAGAAATAAGAGGGTTCATAAATCTTCTCAATATCGAGATACAGAGTCGAGATCTTCTACCATAGAAGAGAAAAGAACTAAGAACAATAAGAAAAATGTGGCTGTTGTATATTATGTGGTTTCTGCCCCAAAAAACATAATTAAAATGAGTATATATAGGGCTTGACCTCTTCTAGGTCGGTTTTGGGCCTTTCCTTGGCGGATTAGGAAGTGAATCATCACGTGGGCTGAAAATGGGCTTGGTCGGGTGAGAATGTGATAAGTAGGATTTTTCCTAAGAATCAATCCTAAATATGCTCATGTCATTGCAATATTTTAGGTGTCAATCCAATCGGGGTTAAGTTTAATGCAACAAGAATGCAAGAAACTCTCTACGTTAAGCAAACAAAGGGGATTTGGTTTTAATTCTAGCAACCTAATGTAATTGAAAGCAAATAAGCAAAAGACAATCACTAAACGAGATTAACAATGATTAAAAGAGGGATCTTTGGGTAAGGTAATTGATTCGGGGGAATCCAAGCTAATCAATGATGTCAAATTAATCACACAAGTTCATTTCCTTAAGCCTAGAACACTAATCAAGATTAATCTAATCTCTTAGCACTAATCATTTCACTAATTACCTAATCANTAAGTTTAATTCAACAAGAATGCAATAAACTTTCTAAGTTAAGCAAACAAAGGGGATTTGGTTTTAATTCTAGCAACCTAATGTAATTGAAAGCAAATAAGCAAAAGACAATCACTAAACGAGATTAACAATGATTAAAAGAGGGATCTTTGGGTAAGGTAATTGATTCGGGGGAATCCAAGCTAATCAATGATGTCAAATTAATCACACAAGTTCATTTCCTTAAGCCTAGAACACTAATCAAGATTAATCTAATCTCTTAGCACTAATCATTTCACTAATTACCTAATCAAGAACAAACTCTCATTTGTGATTCAGTAATTAGCAAACATTAAATTCAAGTTCTAATAGCTAATAATCACCTTAGGCAATCACTCTCATGAGCTAAGTAGGAAAATCCTCTTATTTAACTCTACTAGGCATTTCATAAAACACTTGGTGTGCATGAAATGCCTTTAGTTCTAGATCATCTTTCTCAAGCCTAATCTAGCATTAAAATCATCAAATAAGAGAGGAAACTTGTTAATTAAGCCCTAGACATCAAAGACTAACCAAGAAATCCCCTAAATCTACCAAACCCAATGATCCAAAGAGTTTCTACTCACTAACCATGGTGAACCCAACAAATTCTATGAAGAACATGTTAAATCCCATAATTAATGAGTAAAAAATGATTAAGAAAGAAGATATGATTTAAACTCTCATTCAAATCAAGATATCTCGTACAAAACCACCAAAATCCTCTAAGAAATATCAAGAACACGTTTTTGATCTTAGAAAATGAGATAAGATGTCAAAAATTAGGTTTTTGGGTTTAAATAGTAGAAGGGGGGCGAACCGGGTCGACCCGGGACAAACCGGGTATCGACCCGGTCGGGTCTGGGTCGTGCTCAGTTTTCTGGTTCAGCACCAGTTGCAACGGGCCGGTGTGAATTCTTGCCACAAACCGGTGCTTAGCTTCTGCCGGCACACCTTTTTGTTGCACCGGTCTGTTGTGATCGGTGTGAAGGCGTTTGGTCTCGCGGCCAGACGGATGCGTCTCCAGTAAAACGGCCATATCTTCCAAACCACACGTCCGAATGGCTTGATTCAAACCCCGGTAGAAATATAACTCATCCCTCTACAACTTTGATGAAGACCGTTGAGGCTAAATCGGAACTTAAGATCTTCGTCCAGCTGCATCTTTCAGACATCTCGGATGACCCTTATATCCTACTTTGGTCAATTTCTCCAAATTTCCCCAAATTGCCTCCAAACACCTAGAAAACACTCGAAAACATGCAAGAACTCACTATGACCTAATGCAAATATCCTAAACTCTAAATGAGACCTAAATGCTAAATAAAACCATGATTATGCATGCAAATTACACAAAACTCTAAGTAAAATGCATGTTAGAACATGTAAAATACGAAGATATCAGAATGCTCAGTGCCGTAGCTCTCCTTTTTGTTCATTCTTGTTCACTCCTCTTGCAACTTTTTGATGCTTTTGCATTTGGCTTTTCTCTTGTTCTTTGAACTTTTGAGGCTAATCTTATACTTAGAGCTATTCTTACGAATCTTTGCACCAACCAACCTATAGATCTAATCCCCTTTTCCCTTCTCCTTGTTTATCTTTTCCATTCCACAATACCATTCCAAACAAAACCGTTCACCAAATTTCCAAACCGTCCCCCTATCGAACCAAGAACCACCAACCTAGCTAGCCTACTCCTAGATTAACCCCGTGATGATGGAGCTAAATCTACATGAGAATTCCTCCTTGTCGCTCTAAACCTAACACTTTTTGCCAAGTTTGCTCGAAAGAAGGCCTCACCAATCACACACGAATATCAATGGCTAGAAAGAAGGTTGAGGTCAAGGTAGGGGAAACCATTCCAATGATTGGATATGGCTACTTGGATAAACAAGGGTGGTGAAAGGGAAAAGATTATCCAAGTATGTATGAAGTGATCCACGAATCCATCCAAAAATGCATAAACACAATTATTACATGTCAAAATTAAGGTTGTCACTTAGATGGAGTTGAATTAAAGTAAAGGTTTGCTTCAATCAAGGTAACAACAATAAGACATGAGATCAAGGCATGGTTCGTTCTTAATTTCTACACGAGATCAAAGCATCAAGTAACTAGCAATAATGGCATTGGACTAAGCTCTTAATATGGTACTTTACAAGGAAAAATTTGTCATTGCTCCTAATGCTCATGCAAAGCTACCTTATATGCTATGCATCTAGACTCAATCCTATATGGAATGCACAAAAGTTCAAATTTTTTCAAATTTATTGAAAATGCATGATATGCATGAGACTCAGGATGCAAAAGGCAAAATAAGATCACAAAACACATGATTAGACACCGGTCCCTCACCCAAACTTAAATCACAATGTCTCGGTGTGAAAGAAGATCAAGAGAGAGACCAAAAACGAAAGATAAAAATGCAAAGAGACTCAAAAGGAAAGAGTTACTTACAAATGAGGAGTGAGACTAGATGAATGGAGATGAATGAAGATCTTTCGACATCTACACCAATGTGCCTTGCCACGACCTTGCTACCATCAAGAACCTTGCAACCACCCAACAAAATATCAAAAAGAACAAGAAAGCATAGAAAGACATGAAGAGAAAGTATGTACAATGATAAGCTTGGGGTGTCTCCCAAGAGCACTTTGTTTAAAGTCACTAAGTTTGACTTTGGTTACCCTTTTAGGAGGGTGAGAGAGGAGTGTGAGCACTCCATGGTGGATCTTTGAGCTCGAGCTTGAGCACCTTGCTCATGACCTCTT